>APFE031697685.1:799-14525 GCA_000404065.3 Pinus taeda
AAATCACCATCTGGATTATTATTGAAGATCTGAAAAGTGTTAGAGCTGGTATATTGGATGGTGATGCAGATCTGGATCTGGAGGAAGGAGGAACCTTAGCACAAAAGGAACGATAAGGTCTATTCATGGGTCATAATCTCTAAGCCTAAATGATAGTATCTCTGTATGATTTTTGATCTGCTTGATGTGGCGCTTATCTGATCTATAATCTGGGTTAATTAGTGATTGAATATCTGGAAGAGTGTGTTGTCCTTTATAAATCTGTATGCAGGTTCAGTAAAGCGAAGGCGC
The DNA here is from genome assembly GCA_000404065.3 of Pinus taeda. NCBI lineage: Eukaryota > Viridiplantae > Streptophyta > Pinopsida > Pinales > Pinaceae > Pinus > Pinus taeda. The sequence goes on from APFE031697685.1 coordinate 1,091, forward strand.
GTATACACGCAGTTTAAGGGAAGTAAAAGCGCGTATACGCAGGTTGTTCCATACGCAGATGCGTATGCAAGCAAGTTGCAGACTGTTGAAAATGCGTATATGCATTAAGCTGTGATCTAGCTGTTTCTACTTATTGCTGCTGTGTTTTGGTTTCTGTTTCTGCTGTGGGGTTTCTGGTACAGTGTTCTGTGTACACCTGTCAGAGAAGTATCTACTTGTTTCAGATCTAGTTGGAGATTGGTTGATTCTTGATGATTGTTTGATGTTCATGGATCCAGTTTGAAAATTGATGAAAAGTGGTCCCTGGAAGAAAGTGAAGGTTGTACCCTTCTGTAGGCCAGCACCTACGTACTAGTATCTTGGCTAGTGAAAAAGCTAAAGGGGGTTGTTGCTCCCTTCCAGGAGAAACTGGAGAACGAGAGAGAGTTGTAGCTCTCTGCAGGTTGTAGCCTGCGTACTGGTAAAAAGACTACACCAGTACATTGTAAAAAGAAGTTTTCTAATTTAAAAGGAAGATAGAGACGAATTGCAGCAGGTGGTTTTCACCCACATTGGGTTTCCACCTTATATCTTGTGTTCTTGTGTCTGATTATCTTTCTGCTCTGTTTTACTGTCTCTGGATACTGTTATTAGATTCTGCATCACTAACTAACAATCATCATCAGAAAGATTAAGTAAAGTAAAAGCATGTTCTGTATACGTGGGTTTCCTTCTGCATAATTGCGTACATACGCAGGTTTATTAAATTGAAGTAGCGTATATCAGTTGTCTTGAAAAAGAATAACTATCCTGATAATACTGATTCACCCCCCCTCTCAGTATTATTTTCAACAATACTGTCATTGTATGGATCTAGATTATTATATCATGCCTATAGTAGAGCATTATGCTTTCATGGTTGACCTTGTTGGTCATGCTAGATGTTTGTACGAGGTAGAGGAATTCATCAAAAACATGGCATTAGAACCCAATGCTAGTGTGTGGGGAGCCTTGCTTGGTTCTTGTAAAATTCACTACAATATTCAATTAGGAGAACATGTAGTTGATGCCTCCTTGAATTAGAGACTAAAAATGTTGGATGTTATGTATTTATGTCAAACATATATACCATGCCTAGAAAGTGGGATGTATAGAAAAAGTGAGAAAAATAATGAAAGACTGAGGATTGAAAAAATACCAAGATGCAGTTATGTTGAATTAAATAAAAAGGTACATTGTTTCCTTACAGGAGATAGATCACATGGTTAGACATATGAAACCTATGAATTTTGGAGACTTTGGTTGGGAAGATGAAGGAAGCAGGATATGTCCCTCAAAAACCCTTTGGACTACACAATGTTGAGGATGAAGTGAAGGAACACCTTTTGTGCAGGCACAATGAAAATTTAGCCATAATTTTTTCTCTTATTAATGCAAACCTTGGAAGCAATATACATATAACAAAAAACCTTAATGTTTGTGATGACTGCCACAATGCAATGAAGTTCATCTACAAGATCGTGAAGCGATAAATTATTATAAGGGATGCAAACTAATTTCATAATTTTAAGGATGGATTGTGTTCTTGTGGGGACTACTAGTAATAGTCATCTATATGAGCATTAGTCATGGACTTGTATGATTTCAAAATTTTAACATTTGTTTCCTACAATTTCCAATAAGTGCTAGGTATTACTTTTTCATTTCTAGCACAATGTTAAGTACATTATGTAGTTTGTGGTCACTAAAGAGATGGAGTAGTCACTTAACGGAGTATTACAGAGTGTAATAACTTAAGGGAATGAGCAGACTAGACAAAAATTAGCTTAGCATACCAACATGGATCTTGATAGAATCGAGCACAAGAAATGAAGACACAAAGTAGATGGAGGCTAGTAGAAGATACATGGTAAACACTTAGTCATATGAATATGCTAAAAAATACTTTGTTTCTAGTGTTGCGATTTGGATTAAATTCCTATACCTAGTCCTAAACAAGGTATTAGTTGGAAAAAAACATAGAAAATGAGTTGTTGCAAATGGGATTATCATTTCCCCCATTAATATTCAATAGTCTCAATTAAACCAATGTATTTCTAGTTTTTTAACAACAACCTAATGGGTGTTCAATCCATTCCTCTTCTTGCTTTCTTCAATTTTTTTCATAGCTCAATCTTATTCCTTATCGGCGAGCTTTTCTATCAATTCATCCAACCTACTCTTGAAGTGTTTTATTTTCATATTGAAAAATATATACAAATAATGAGTTGTCAAGATGTTAACCCATGACCACCTGAGGAAAAATACTTGGAGCTTGTTGTTCATGCTGACCCTCTTCAAAAATATGCTTTTACTTGTCTTTTCTTTACTATATGCTACAAGTGCTTGTTGTGGTTGAGTCTCCCAATGTTGCAACTACTCCATTAAGTTTATTATTTGTTCATATCACTCCCAAATTGTATTGTTTTCTATTGCGCAAGTTGTTTGAGGTATTTGTACTGTTGAAACTTCTTGGAATCCTCTAAGTCTCGATATTTCATCCATTCATCTTCTTGTTTTAATTCAATAATTTTTATTTTGCCTTTCGTTGTTACAAACAAATAGTTTATTTGTTGGGAAATTAGTAGTGCAAGCCCACATTTTGTATTGAAATCCTTTTCATCTTTACTTTCAATTGTTGAATTTTGATTTGTGCTATGACTAAAGATGTCTCAAATGCACTTCATGACAAAGACTCTTCCAATTGTTTCTTCAATTTTCCAATTTCCTTACCTCAATTGTTGCCTTATTCTTGTGTTTGTTCTCGTTATTCAATTATCAGCTACAACAATTCTTCAACTATTTAATTTCACTTCCCTTGTGTTGCATCTTGTCTCTAATAGTGGTTAAAAAAAAGTAGGTGTACTTTCCAATTGATCTTCCACATTCTTAGTTGCATTGTTCAGTGTAAAATTTTGATTCTCTAAATTATACTTCATAGTTTCAAATTGTATTTCTTCATTGTGCAATAAATTATATGGTCCTCCAATTTCTTAATAATTTTTTCTCTTGCCCAAATTGCACCCCTCTATTTATTGATTTTCTCATATTTTTATTATGTAACTTGGGCCAACCTATAAACCTCCCTTTGCGATGGAAATGACAAGAGTAATGAATATATTCACAAGTGTAGGCCTCATATAACATGATAGGTAACAGGGTAGAGAGCCAAAATTATCTAAGTGCATCCTGCTTGGGTGGGGTCTTCTACTGGATTAATTCTCATGCCATATGATGGGTAACATGGCTCACCAATCATTTATTTATTTATTGATTGGGGATGCCCACCAGCATGGGAGGATATGTTGTCATTCCCCTACCAAATATGTGAGATGTGCACCCAGACATGGGGACACCTACCCTGACAATTACTCATACATACATTAGAAATTACACGTGACAATTTATGTAATATTCTAAGACTCAAGTATTCATACATAATTTTGTTATATGAAATACTTTTATGATTTTATGTGTTCTATTTTTGTCACTGATAAATGATATAGTCCATACTCATGTATGCCTGAGATTTTTTTTATCCTTGTCTTTTATGTTGGATGGGACCTAGTTTCATTAAGGATGTGTCCCACCCCTAAGGGATGCATCCACTGATGGATCAATCAGTGGATCTATGCCCATTGTCAGCCCACCTTGAATTGGTCCAGCCACCATTAGATGCAAAATGAAAGTGGGTTGGCTTAGACTTGTGTTTCCCTGTCCATGAGGTTCAAGGCAACTATTAGGGACATCTTCTTTTCTTTTGGGATGTTGCCCACATCCCAAAAAATTGGTGATGTAAATGTCCCTGAGGATGGTGAGATGTCCCTCAACTATCTTAGGAATGTATGGTTGTCACCTATCAAAACTAGTTCTTCTTAAGTATGCTTGATCAAAATTGAAAACAATTCTAGCATTCTCTTGGTTGTGCTAGCGTGGGATACAAAGGAAGGCAATCAAGAAGTGGTATTACTATTAATGTTGTCGGTAAATAAAAAAGATTGGAAACAAAATATAGAGTTCAAGACTATATTCTTCTACTAGTCACCGTACTTAATAATGAAGACCCATTCTCTAGAGTCACCTTTCTTAACAGTAAAGACCTCATGCTGTAGAGGATTGTTGGGAATATCACAATACTTTATTAGATGATAATAAAAATATTGTCCAAATTGCAGAAGCTAATAATTTCAAGTCACTTTCCTAATATTTATTTGAAGGCAATATGTGTTCTTTCTAAAGCAATTCTTAAAAACCTTCAACAAACTCTCAGTTTATTGCAACATTTTGTGATCTCTTAGGTATATAGGAGTTGTTATTTAACCACACTTACTACTTTGTTGAGTTATTTTTTAAGCAAGTTTTCTTGCCACATTATCATCTATATTGAAATCTTGGAAGCCTTTGTATGTTAGTTTATCCCAATGGTGTTTCCTAAATTCCTTAAGCTTATCCAACAAATATTTTAGCACTGTACATGCTATTGGAAAGTAAAGACATTTTATTAACAGTTGATTCCTTTGTCCTTCTCATTTGTGTGAATACAATTTGTTCGGGTTCTTATGATTAATCACTAATTGATAAATCTAACAAATACATATATGCCCATTACCTCTATGGTTCTGACAGTAGTAGATGGTATTGGTTATATAGGTTTCTTGTAATAATACATTTTTTTCTATTGGTGCACTTTCTCGAGGTTTCTCTGAAACAGGAACCAACTTAGAAGCACCAGAAGTAGCCGCATTTTGTGTAGCAGTTCTAGTATATTGTGAGGGAATTGAACCAGACAAACATGCTTGTTAGCTATTGGGACAAGGCGATAACAAAAGCCACATCAAATACAATCACAACTCTAGGCCATCTAAAGGTCAAACTGTATGCATGAGAATTTTTTTTATCCTTCTCTTTTATCTTGGATGGGGTCTAGTTGCATCAAGGATGTGTCCCACCACCAAGGGATGCATCCACTGATGGATCAATCAGTGGATCTATGCTCATTGTCAGCCCACCCTGAATGGATCCGGCCACCATTAGAAATGAAAGTGGGTAGGATTAGACTTTAGTGTTTCCCTACCCATCAGGTACAAGGAAACTATTGGGGACATCTATTTTTCTTTTGGGATGTTACCCACATTCGAGAAAATTGGTGATGTAAATGTCCTTGAGGATGGGCAGATGTCCCTCCACTGTCTTAGGAATGTCTAGTTGCCACCTGTCAAAACTAGTTCCTCTTACATGTGATTGATGAAATGTCAAAACAAATCTAGCATTCCCTTGTGTGTGATAGCATGGGATACAGAGGAAGGAAAGCAAGCAATGGTGTTACTATTAGAGTTGTTAGTAAATAAAAATTATTGGCAACAAAATACAGAGTTCAAGACTGTATTATTCTACTAATCGCAATGCTTAATAATGAAGATCCATTTTCTAGAGTCACCTTGCTTAATAGTAAAGATCCCATGTTGTAGAGTATTGTTGGGAATCTCACAATACTTTATTTGATGATAATCAAAATATTGTCCAAATTGCAGAAGCTAATCATTTCAAGTCACTTTCCTAATATTTCTCTGAAGGCAATATATGTTTTTTCTGAAGCAATTCTTAAAAACCTTCAACAAAGCCTCAAGTTATCGTAGCATTTTGTGATCTCCTAGGTATATAGGAATTGTTACTTAAGCACACTTACTACTTTGGTGAGCTATTTGTTAAGCAAGATTGCTTGTCACATTATCATTTTTATTGAAATGTTGGAAGTCGTATTTTAGTTTATCCCAATGGGGTTTCCTAAATTCCTTAGGATTATCCAAAAGATATTTAGCACTCTACATGCTATTGGAAAGTGAAGTCATTTTCTTAGAAGTTGATTCCTATGTCCTTCTCATTTGTGCGAATACAATTTGTTCGGTTTCTTATGATTAATCATTAACCTTTAAATCTAACAAATTTGTATATGCTATAGTTCTAAAAGTAGTAGATGGTATTGGGTGTGTATTGTTTAGTTGTCTTTTATCATTCATCTTATTTGATTATACATATTTTGAAGGTTTTTGTCCATGTTTTTCTTGTAATAATATGTTTTTGGACATTTTGTCTGCTAGTGGACTTTTTGGAGGTTTCTTTGACACAGGGACCAACTTAGAGGCACTAGAATTTGTAGCATTTTGGGTAGAATTCTGGGTAGATTGGGAGGGAATTAAACCAAACAAACTTGTTTGTTGGCTATTGGGACAAGGCGCTACAAACTGATTCAAGGGTTTTTCCCTGAGATATTATGAATAGTGTTGGTTGTATATTGATTAGTTCTCTTTTACCATATGGTGGAAATATGAATGTTATTGTTTTATGTTTCATGTGAAATTGTGAATATTATCGTTCATAATTTATCATGTATGTTTATAATTTACTTGCACTTGAATTTCCTTCACTTTATGCATTCAACATTTTCATTGTTTTAGGCTTTTACATATTTAATTTGTAATAATAATTTCTATATCTTTAAATTTTTTTCCCTGCCCCCATTTCGCTGTCCATTGTTTAATTCTGGGGTACCTTTTAGCCATCACCAAAATCCCTTCTCCTTGGCCCTCTGCCCCTGAAACTTGGTGTAACACTAGTCAAGACAATTCTTCTTACCAAGCTCTACTTTATGTTTTGTTTTGTGATTGGACTTACAGGAAACAGATTGTGCTTGAAGCTGGGAACATACAAGACTTTTGTATATTTTTTAAAAGAACATTTGGTATAAGTATAGACACATTACCATGTCCCTATACTATATCTTGGTTACTTTCACCTCAACAATTGTTCCTCCTTGCATTTGATTTTTCATTTCAGAAAACTAATCCCTACGGTGTTAAAGCATATTTTGTACATTTATAGCATGCACTTATATTTATTGTCAATTTAAATTGTCATTATTAGTGTATTCTGGCTTCTTTAAAGCCATGAGATTCTCAACCAAAACATATAATTTAACTGTAAAATCTTAGAGCTCACTTCTGACACATTTTTGAACAGAAATCTAGTTCTTGTTTCCAAATACCTTGTTGGGTGAAAATATGTTCATTTAATTCTGTTGTAGTACTTGCCCAACTATTTAATTTGTCAATCCTAGGTTCGTAAACTTACGAGGCACATGCACTATATATGCAGGACCGAAGTGGAACTAATTTAATCTAAATTACTGAAATCAAATTATCTAGGAAGGCATTGAAACATTAAACTATGAAGCAGGAATTGCATAAAGGAAAAGAAATACAACATGTGAAGAATTGAATGACAAACAACATATGTGAGCTCACAACAATAAAACTATCTCAAATTATATTACAAGAATCAAATTACAAATCATGAAAGCATAACAATAAAAGAATATGAATCAAAGTTAATCTCCATTCTCTATTATTCATTATTCATTCCCTATTAAAATGAAGAGAGAGCACTCTCTTATATACATGAGGAAGGGAACCTTCTCATAATTACATATCCAATATTCTCTCAATCACTCTCAACTAATTTCCCATTATTACAAGATATGATCCCACAAATCTCTCAAGCATTTTTAACTACTTTCCCATTATTACAAAATATGATCCCTTTGAATCCTCCACAAATCTCTCACATATCTTGGATAAGATATGCCAACCAAATCCTCCATGATATTCTCCTTAGGAATTGGATAAGATATGCCAACCAAATCCTCCATGATTTTCTCCTTAGCAATTGGATAAGATATGCCAACCAAATCCTCCATGATTTTCTCCTTAGGAATAGGCTTGCATAATTATCTCCTTAATATGGTGGAGGAGATATTGATAAGTCTCTTGGAATTAATTCTTCACATATTTCCTACACATCACAAAACTCACATATTCTTGAGATATATATAAAAATATGTATATTTTCTAATATTTAATCATAGTTTCACTTGTAATACAAAAATGAATAAAATGGAAAATAAGAAGGTGAAACCCAAATGTATGTATGAAAATGATATGATAAAAGGTTAATGGGATGATGAAATGTAAGGAATAGTGAAGAAAACGATGGATGAAAATATGGAATTTCTGAGTCCCAACATCCTCCCCAGCTGAACTTGTTGCATGTCCTCATGCAACCATGCATGGGTATTTAAAAGAACATTTGGCATCTTGAACTTTGGCTTTACATGATGATGTCTTTTAATAATGAATGTTTCTAGGATATGTGAAATACATGAGTAACAACTTACATTTTCTTATGGTTGGTTCTTGTGTGACAAGCATGAATACAAAGAATGTTGGTTCTTGTGTTAGCAACATTCATTTCGTTTTTTGTTCTCTTGCTGTAATACTAATGTAAACACTCACTGGAAATCATAATGTGCATAAGAAAGCCCTTTTGTAATATTAATGAAGCATGCCAATATTGCGTATGAAGCAAAGTGCAACAAATTATCATTGGAAAATAAATGGTGGTGAATGGTAAATGAGAAAAAATGGAGTGATAGTGGTGAAGAAATGGAATAATGGAAGTGAATATGTAGTGAATATAGTTCTCCCCCCCCTCCCCCCCCCACAACAACTGAATTGGTTGCATGTCCTCATGCAACTTGACATGGCTCATGAAAGGAAATGTAGCATGGTGAGGGAATTTTCCAAAATATTCAAGTTAGCATATAAGGAATTGCATGATTAAAGATTAGAAAACAACAGACCTCTACTTACCCAAGAATGATGAACTATGCAATAGGAATGTAGCTGCTGCTCCTGCTGGATCAGGAAAATGTGATTGATGTTGTCGTAACTGGATCCTGGGAATTGAAGGAATCTGAACTGTTGATGTTTCATGGAAAAGATAAACGTTGAAAGTGGAACTGTGGTACTCTCATAGATCAAAATGCATGTTGCACTATTGTAACTGTTGAGGGAGTTGTGAAAAAGTGTATAGTCTTCACCCGCTACAAACCTGATGGTACAATTCTAAACATGCGAATGAATGTGTCGATGTCGAGCATGAATAGAAATCATTAGATTACCAGCCATTGATGCATGTCGTTAACCAATGCAAGGCAAACTCACCATTGATGTCAATGAGTGCCAAGGTACTGGAGTACATCTTGCGAAGTGCGAATGGATGTGTCGAGGTCGAGCCACTTGTAAGATCTGAAGATCAAGGGACATTGATGTATTCCCATGATCATCAGCGAGAGAACTTGCCATTAAGGCATGCAAGCCTCTAGGTACTCAAAAGGAACTCTAGTATATTTCCCAGATAAGGTGTTGATGTCGATAAGGTGTTGAAAGGTGGGCCTTAAGGAATCCCACATCAGCCAATGCGAGTTTGTACAAAAAGATTTGGTAGGACTATAAATGGAAAGAACTCACGGACAAGAAGTGTGGATCAGCATGGCTAGGAAATCAAGGCAATGTAGTCATGGAAAGGCAATGAGTTTTATTCAAAAGGAAAACTAGAAGGCAAAAATAAACTGAAAAGGATAAAGGAATGTATGCGATTCAGAAAACTAGGCGTGTATGAAGTCATGAAAGATAAGGAAATGGAAGATAGGCTGCAACACAAGGAGGGTCTAGGCGTTTGGAAGGAAAAAGGTGAGTAGTCATGATGCAAAAGGATTTGTGTGTAGTGGAAAATGTCATGATATGTGTAGTGAAGAATTAGTTCCTTCAAGCATCCAATGATGCATGTTTCATTGTGATTTCGAAAAATCACTTTTGCATTAGATTGTCTTCACTCTGAAAAACTTAGCACCATTCCTGCATAAAAATTGTCACCTTTGTGTGCCATCTCCATCGATCATTCTTGTATGAAGTGACTCAAAAACAAATTAGCCCATTTTCAAGAATTTATGAAATGTCCATTTTTAATTATTTTCTGAAATTACTCTAATTGTGGATGAAAAAGGTGTCGCATCGTAATGTTGATCTTTTTGCATAAGCTTCTCGTTGTCCTAAACATAACACCAATCTCATTTCACTTTTTAGTATATGCATCCTAACTTTTGTCCATAAATGCACAAAAAAATCCAACATACATTGATTTCCCCCCAACTAGAAATATTGCATGTCCCCATGCAATGTACTCATTGATTGTGCAATACTTTTTCAAAATGTTTTTTATTGGTTTGCAAGAAAATTGATTGAAAATATTTGAAAAGGCATTGTATTTGTTAGGGAACAAGTAGTGGGTTTATGAATGAGGGAAATTTTTTTTTTTTTTTTTAGGTAAGCGTTCTAATCATTTCTAAAAATAATGATTATATAAATCAACGAGCTTTCTCTTGCTCTTAAATTTCATAGGACCATATATATTTTAAACCAAAGCAGTGAAAATATGGCAGTTGTTAACTGCTAATGGCAAATTTCCTTACCACCTTGTTTCAATGCGAGCCATCTCAGCAATCACAGTGCACCCAGCCACTGCAATGAGGGTATTTTATCCAAGAAAACTGTCTATAAATATGTGGTCGAACCTATAGTGTACAATCTTTGGGTTGAATATGACATTATTCAATAAAATATGATTGAGGACAGTTTGCTTCTACGTTGGCCTGCCGAACTACAGCAAAAAGTAGCCTCAATACAATAAAAAGCATTCCATCTGTCACAAAAGCTACCTGAAGTGTACTTTTTCAAGCTTCCTTCCTAGTTATCCTAAAGCACTGAATATTTAGAGTAGTTGTTATCTCATGAATGACACCAATGGAAAAGTGCATGTATAGAATAACTGTAAAAGCACGGAATCCAAGAAGCAGCAACCGCTCATTAATGAGGAGAGTTCCGCCGAAAATTTTTGCAGAAAGAGCATTTGCAATTGCGAAAGGAAGGAATAATAATGACGTGCACATTCTAGTTTTTAAGCCCTTTGTTTAGTCACACAAATGTGCCAAAATCAATCGTCCCACTAAATATCCAAAGGCAAAGTTAGTTCCCACCAACAATAGATGAGGCTAACTACCAAACACATCAGATGGAGATAGTATGCCCCATATAAAAACTTCTCCTAAAAGCGCAAGGAAGGGAAAAAGAATCGCTAATGCAAGAAGACTTTGGAGAGGCTTGATCGATGATGAATCCATGGAGGGAAACGTTTTGCTGTGGGTCGGGTCAGATTGTGGGAGTTGCTGTACTAAGAGTGGAATGGAGTGATTTTTTTCACGACGAGAGATACCTACCACGATTTGACCACGGGGGTTTCGAAGGGTTTGATGTCTACGGATTTTCAAGTGAAATAGATATAGTGAATCGGGCCATGGTTGTGTGCACAGTGGAGACAGAGTTGAGTTGGGCTTGGTGCGAAGAGGATCAATCAACCCACGAGTTGGCTGAGTGAGAGGCTGGGAATGCCGGCTGCAATGTTTCTATGTGCAAAGTAGTCGGTCCGATGGCTCGAGGGGTGTTAGCTGATGTTGAACTATGAGTGGCCCCGGTTAGGTTCTCAGCACAGTGGTCACGGGGATTCAAACCAGTGGGCTCGATGCCCCTAACAGTATTTTATTTAGTTTTTTTTTTTAACCAAATGGACACAATGATTTGCATATTGAAAGATTTTTTTGATCAAGCATATTGCAAAACATTTATTTATTCTTGAAATTAGTCTAAATCATCCCTATTTTCTGATCTTCATGATCGCACGAAGCGCGGAGGAGAGCATACTTATTCTAAGCAAAACTGAAAATGAAAGCAAAAACTAAAAATGAAAGCCTACCTACTCTATACTAATTAGGAAAAATTAGTTACGTGTAATTAAACTTCCAATGAAGCCATTCATGTAGCAGTAACAACAATAGATTCAGTAGCAATTTTTCAAATGAAAAATTAAAATATTCGAGAGTGGATGAGTCTAGTTGTTGTAACTACAAATCAACTAAAAAATAAAAATATGAATCTAATCTAGTACTTACCTAGAACCATTGTTCGATAAAGCTTTGATAAGCACGGTTTCTCTCACTTATATCATATTGTAACTCATGTTCTTCTACTCTGATCTATTGTTCTTCTTCCTCGATCTCCTGTTCGAATAATTGTTCACCATCAGTTATGCAGGATTCTTCAGATGTTGAATCTTTGTTTATTTCTTGGGGAGTAGTTGAACCTTTAATTCTTGTCAAGATCTCCTCTTCCAAGGAAGAAGAGATCCTGACTTCTACTAGGATCTGAGTGAGTAGTTCCAAGCTGAAACTCATTGTTAGACCATGTTGAAAGAAATTCTAAAAACAAAAAAAATAAGCACACTAAAAAAAATTGAATAAAAAACAAAAGGACCACAGAAATCATCTTGAATTCAATACTCAATTAAACCCTCTTACAAGGACTGCTCATTAGATTAGTAATTTAATTCTTCAATTACAACCATGAACCATGAATTCATCAAACACTCTTCACAGTTGCGAAAATCAAACACACTTGCAAAAATTGAAATCCACACTTGCATAAATGTAAACACACCCTACATGCCCTGATCCATAAGAGGTCGATCCCGTTACGGTATCTAGAATGCGATGTGTAGGTTGTTCCCCACGTCTTACCGCCTTAACACCTCGGATTTAGGAACATTTCTAAACACACTTGCATGAAAAATCAAACTAAACTTCAATCCATCGTGCCTCCCCGGCAACGGCGCCAAAATGTTGGGTAAAAATATGTTCGTTTAATTCTGTTGTAGTACTTGCCCAACTATTTAATTTGTCAATCCGAGGTTTGTAAACTTACGAGGAACATGCACTCTATATGCAGGACCAAAGTGGAACTAATTTAATCTAAATTACTGAAATCAAATTAATCTGGGAAGGCATTGAAACATTAATTATGAAAGCAGGAAATTGCATAAAGGAAAAGAAATACAACATGTGAAGAATTGAATGACAAACAACATATGTGAGCTCACAACAATAAAACTATCTCAAATTATATTACAAGAATCAAATTACAAATCATGAAAGCATAACAATAAAATAATATGAATCAAAGTTAATCTCCATTCTCTATTATTCATTATTCATTCCCTATTAAAATGAAGAGAGAGCACTCTCTTATATACATGAGGAAGACAACCTTCTCATAATTACGTATCCAATATTCTCTCAAGCACTCTCAACTAATTTCCCATTATTACAAGATATGATCCCACAAATCTCTCAAGCATTTTTAACTACTTTCCCATTATTACAAAATATGATCCCTTTGAATCCTCCACAAATCTCTCACATATCTTAGATAACATATGCCAACCAAATCCTCCATGATATTCTCCTTAGGAATTGGATAAGATATGCCAACCAAATCATCCATGATTTTCTCCTTAGGAATTGGATAAGATATGCCAACCAAATCCTCCATGATTTTCTCCTTAGGAATAGGCTTGCATAATTATCTCCTTAATATGGTGGAGGAGATATGGATAAGTCTCTTGGAATTAATTC
>APFE031697685.1:27781-42744 GCA_000404065.3 Pinus taeda
CCCCCCCCCCCCCCCTCTCAGTATTATTTCCAACAATTTATAGTTGTAAGTGGTAGGCTTCCTTGTGGCCATAATTTTGTTTTCCATTTTTCTTGCCAACCTGAACACTTTCTCGAATGAATTAGGTTCCCAAAGGTGAACCTCATGTTGGATCTTATCTTTTAAAGTCCCTATGAACACATCAATTCTATGCTCCTCTGGAATATCTTTTACCCTTATATTATATTTTTGGAAGTCCTCAATGTGCTCCATCATTGAACCCTTTTGTTTGAGATTTATCATTTTGCTAAGAAAATTGTTGCTTTTTGTATCCTCATTATGTGCTATCATTTCTTCCGTAAAAATTTCCAAATTTACAATTTGTTTACGAGAGAAAATCCATCGATACCATAAAAACTGATTTGGTTCCAAATATAAAGTTGCAATGCATACCTCTTGTGTGTTTTGCACATTATGGAGATCGAAATATTGTTCCATCTGTAGTATCCATGTTATGGGATCCTGGCCATCAAACTTCCTCATATCGATCTTTGGAACATGGTGGGTCTTAAATCCACCGTTTGAGTCTATGAAATCATGATTAACATTTCTTTTGTTCTCCGCATGAGTTTCCTCTACTACCCTTTCGACATTAGTAAGCATTTCTTGTAGCAAATTTGTCAAATCTTCCATGTTACCTTTATGTTTTTCTTCTATACCATCCATCTTAGCTTCCATGCCTTTCTTTAAACCATCCATCTTAGCTTCCATTACTTTTTGTGAGAGTGAATTTTGTTGCACTTGGTCTCGTCATTTTGATATATCATGTTGCATTTCTTCCTCTTCTTCATGAGTCATGCTAGAGATTTCAAGTTGCTTACTAGGTGTTTCCATTTTCTTTCTTTGGGGTATCAATTAATGATAATAATGCTTCACTATTCCCTTTGAATTCCTTCAACCTAACTTTTCAAACCAAACTTACACAGAATTTAGAGAAAACTACACACATATTTGTAGTTTGTAGGAGCTCGATATTGAATCTGTGGTATCTCTGCAATTTCAGATCTTCAAGGTCCAAAATTGCATCTTGTGGTAGCCCTCTGAGTACTCTTTCCAACCTCACACATTTTATCAAGATTGGATTCTCCAAGGAAGAGTTATGCCAAATCTCCCTCGATGTCTCGATTATAGTCTAGTTCAATAGATCAAAATTGTACGAAGTGCCACATGTCATTGTTTTTACCTTATGACCTAAAACCGATACACAGAAAACTACAGGTCATCATATTTCTGTACCTATTTACAAAATTTGAATATGACGCTCAGAAAGAAAGTTATGATGATTTTACCCAAGTCACTTGTTTGAGATATAATTCAAGATCCTACAAAAACCCTAACTTCCATGGATCATATGTCCGAAAGTATAGTGGGACAAGATCTAAAATTTGGACCTCAGGTTTAGCGAGATCGTGACTCAAATGGTTTTTTTTTTAGCTTCTGAAATGTTGCAGAAAAAAAGTTATAGCGAAAATGCCACAATGACCTGTTTGGAGCAGCAAAACCCTAGAATCCAAAGCTCTGATACCAAATGTTATGCAACCAACTCACAAAATAGAAGAAAAGATAGATCAATGCCTTCAAAATCAGCCTCTTCGAGGGAAAGACCTCCTTTACATTACACAAATGAACAATTCTTGCATGATACAAATGAAAAAACCTCCTTTCTATATATAGGACTTTAAGGGGTCACAATATAATCAAAGCTGACATAAAAATAATAATATAAGGGCACAACAATCACAATAAGGGCTACAATGACAATAGTAATAGGGGAGTCACTAGTATTATAGGGACCTAACATAATAGCATTAGAATTTACTTACAAATCTATAGAGTATATCCAACCAGAATTTTGTTATCTCAATAAATCTCCAAGACAAGAGAAATAGCCCAAATCCATACATCAAAATTTATCCATCTCCAAAAAATATCCACCAAGGAAAAAGTGTGAAATTCTCTATGATTAGAGAGATGCCATATCAAGTTATGATACAAATGAATGTATCTAACATTAATATATAGCCTCCTAAGGAGTTCCAATTAGCCTATTGGAGCCTAAAGATAAAATAATGTGCAAATGATAACTCCTAATGGTGACAAGCCCACCATACTAGCTCATAATGTAAAAATAAGCCTCACAAGGGGCCAAATAATAATGTATGCATGTAGTAGGGCCCTCCAAAGGCTCAATAGCATCGTGAAGTGCCATATTGAGGAATAAATTCATCAAAACATGATGGACAAGGGGGTGGCCCCTTATTCTCCTAGTAGACCTGTGGTGCTCTCAGTGGATTTGAAGGAACATCAATAACCCCATGGGTCTCCATATGAATCAGAGATGCCTATATATCCTTTGAAATGGTCCAAGTGGTGGAATGAATAGTGCCATGACATTGCACAAGAGTTGGGACACCTCCCAAGAGTGTGGGGCTCAGGTGGGGGCCTGTTGGAAAATGTACCAAGCATGTCACCATTATCCCAAAAGTGGATCACTAGTAGTATCTAAATATCCATGAAGATCTATGGAGTGTTTCCTATTGTTGTGGAGGCCCATGGCTCTCTATGCACACCATACATGTACCAATGTTGACCCCTGGGGGTCAGGATCCCATATAGGGAAGTTAAACACAAATTGAAACCACCTGCAATCCTACATAATATCCAATACATCCCCTAGGCTTCTAGTACAATTAGTCATTAAGATAATTAGGTAAAAGAGTTTACAAACCATGGATAGTAAAGTGGGCACTTAATAATGGCATGCCCTTCCATAGTTGGCTTTGGCATGCGCTATTGTCTCCAGGCTCCAAAGGGAGTTATCCAAGTACCTTAGTAAATGGTTTCAACCCTTAGAGGGGATAGTATGTCCAAGGTACATTCTTCTAATGGGGGTGGCAAGTTACAAATACGTGAGATGAAATAGGGAAAGGGAGGGGCAACCTTGCACCACATAATGGGGCATAGGGGTAACTAGATAAGGGGAATCCCACACCTGGGTATGTAATGTATAGGAGGGAGAAGTCATGGTACATGAGGTTCCCCGGCCTTGATTCTTCCAACCTTCTTTATATGCCTTTTTCCTTTTATGAATTTTATTTAATTAACTTCTTAAGGCTCAATGGACAAGAGCATGATGTGTATAATATATTAGTGATTACCCCTTTTAAGTTAGGGAAGTTCATTGCCCTCCAGAGGTTGGGACAATACTGGGTTAGTGAATGATCAAAGAGGCTCATCTAGGGCCTATGGAACCAGGGTGATGGCCATGGATGGGGTAGATCTGATGTGTTGGCTTTTTCCCACATGCTAATTATTTTTGTCCTGGCCATATTTTTTATTTTGTGGTATAATTTCTTGTTAAATGTGGCCAATTATGCTTTTTCTTCCTTTTTTAGTTGCTTCAACCTCTGGGGAATCATTCCAAGCCTCACCCAAGGTGGGGGCAAGGGGATAGGGAGGGTAACCCTCTGTGGACCCAAAATGGGAATGTGGACACAAGTGGCAGAAAATATGAATGGTGGTGTAATGAATGGAAAGGGAGTAGTATGTGCAAGTAAAGGAGTGGGACTATGCATCCAAATTCGGGTTTTCCCAAGTGATGATCACCAATATTGCGGCAAGAATGTTGTATCTCCTAGGGCCACCAACTTTACTTTATCAACTCGTGTTTCATACAAACTTGGAGATGACAGTGATGTATACACAAGTAAATGTGATGGGTCTGCTCTTTGTCACTACTAAGCTGACGATAGACCACTAAGGTTTTTCAAACCATACCTCTATGGATTAAGAAGAAGCTTGATTACCAATGAGGAAAAGAGAAATCTACACTAAGAGAAAGCTTGTCTGCTACAGTAAGGAAAAATATTGAAATCAAATGCTAAAACACACCACTTTTCTAGCTAACTGATAAGAGGCTTTGCTTCAAAAAAATGCTAAGTTAACATGGATGAAATCCTACTATCCTAGGCATGCAAAGTAAAACATCAAACATTCTATTGTTGTTCTTGTAATTGAACAAAATAAATATGTTTTTATTTTTGTATTTTTTATGTGAAAGTGTGAAAGCTAACTTCTTTTGGTGATGTGGCATATGGCTTAGCGATGATGGTGAATAGTTAGAAGGCTGGGAATACTAGTAGGGGTCCTTTTCTAGCTTCCTAGAGGCTTTTTCCTCAATTCAGCCTCAAACCAGGCCACTACAAGTCAACCTACAAGATGTCCTAATGTGTTCTACAGGATGTCCTGAAAACCTACAAGATCCGTTGTATTTCTACAGGATACAACTAAGAGAAAAAGGATAGATGTTGAAGGTGATGGAAGGCTTAGTCAAGGTTATTGGTGGATGTAATGAGGGAAGGGAGTGCCTAGGACCACTTCAGAACTTAAATCCATAATTGGGAGATGGCTAGATTTTCTCAGCAAGCTTGGAGAGGTATTCTTGTGAAATGATGAAATTGGTGAGGATTTTAGTGAAGGAAAGGAATGATAATGGGTGGATGAAGTTGGAAGGACGTTGTTGATCATGAAATATCTATGTACTTCTAAAACACCTGCAGTGCATCAAACATTGACATTTACCCAGAAATCATGTAAACAAGAAGAATTTCTATTATATAAGGAAAATAGAATTTCATGATCTAGTTGCCAACTTCATGCATGAGGAAAAGAATAATATGAAACATTAATGAGATCTAATGTAATACTGAAAAATAAGTAATCATAACTAAATCCTTCTCTTGTAAACGAATTAAATGTTGGCCTAAGTACAAAAAACCCTAAATTCCATGAGAAAGTAGAATTCTGTCTTTTCGGGGTTGCATAGGAGTTCTTTCCTAAAACCATGATCCCTGAAGGAATGAGTGAGGCCAAAACAACCTACTAGAAGTTTTTCGATGATATGTTGTCTCTTCTAAGCTACTATTGAAGTAAAGCACAAATGGAAGCAAAATAATCAAATCTACAACTACTTGCAATGAAATAATTCTAAAGACAAATCAACTATGAAATCAACTAAACATACAAATACAAGAAGAGGAACCTTTGTTGCTAGGGTTGGGCCCTAACCCAAGAGCTTTAGCCCTCTGAGTCAAATCAGTGTTGGATCAAGGAAATGCTCATTCTCGTTATCAAATCAGAAAATTACATAACAATGTCTTCCACAAGTCTTGAACTCGAAAATGACTAGTGTTTTTACAGCAAAACTTTGAATCCTGATGAGGCTCTAGGCCTCTTTATTTATACAACTGAATTCTCCAATGACTTCCTTAAATATAGGGAGGCTTGGCTCCCAAAGTCGAGATAAACTAGCTCTTTAACTGTCACTTGCTTAGCTACCTTTTGATCTCCATGACTTGGCTACTTGTACTCCGAGCTAGTGTAATTGACGAAGGAATATTCAAATGAGTGAGGAGTAAATGAGGAATATTTAGCTCCTAAAATATCTCGTCCTTGTCTCATTCATGTTTCAACCTTTAATTAGCCAAAATTTCCATGATTCTCTCAAAAACCTACAATTAATGCACATTACTCCACTAGGCATAATATCTCACTTTAACTCATCTCATTAAACAAAATACAGTGAAAATATGTAATAAATTGTGAGAAGAGTTGATTTAACTAAGCTAGGAGGTGGATTAAGGTCCATATAGTTACCCAATGATGAGGCTCATCATCACCCCTCTACTAAAAGTGTTTCTCATCCTCTGAGCAACTCAATCAATATCCATATTCATTGCTCTAGTGGCCTCCCTAACATCCCATGCTTCTGTTGTAGTTTCCTCTTCCTGTGCATAGAATCTTTCCTTCCTTTCTATCTCCTCCCACTACTTTCTTTCTTCCTCTTCCTTCCTTCCTTCAAACATTCCTTAGAGCAGTGGTGGATTGAGTCTCAAGGCAATCCAATTGACTTTGAGTCTTTGGAGAGTTTACTTGTACATGGGTTTCATGTTCAATGCTTCTCTCATTCTTGAGGAGAATGGTACTCTCTGATTTTCAAACTGTAGGGTAAAGTATTCCATCTCCTTTAGCAAGTTTTCATGTTGTCATCTCCTAAAAGCCTGAACATGTCCTCAAAGTGTGTGATTTCTTGCTCTTGGGAAGCGAGGTACCTAGGTGCAAGTTGAGGGTCATTTGCAATCAAGTTATGTGTGTTGATGATAGCCATTGGATTTGACTGCTCAGCTCTTATCATGAGAGGTTATTTTACTTCCCTTTCCATAATTTTCTTCATTTATGTAGCCCTTGCTTCCTCTTGGTTCATCCATGATGCCAAAGCCATCAACTGTAAGTCCCCTAGTTTTGAATTAGGGTCCCACACATTCAGATTTGTCAAGGCTAAATTATGTAGGTAGAACTTAGAAATTTTAGCCCTATACTCCAATGTGCTTTGATCACAAAGATCAATGAATTATCTATAATCTTGGAAGGGCATAGTGCCTCTCTATGCTAGAGTCTTGATTTGGAACTGCAACTACTATTCCTTAAGGTATAATAGATAGAGATTAGTTGGCATCCTACACTGGATTGCCTGTAAGGATATACTAGCCATGGATGCCAATTGATTCTCTCTTCCATGTATCTATCCTCTTAACCATGCATTTTTTGCCTCCAACTGAGCTTTCATCATTTCCTCTCTGTTTCTTCTTCCTCCTTTTCAATTTCTTCTTCATCTCTTTCACTGGTATTGGGGCTCTTGTCATATTCAAGGGCTTTTATATCTTCCTCTATCTGCATGTCTCTGAAAGATGCCCATGTGATAGGGATTCTGAGGCTTTGGAGGGCATCTTCTATGATAAGTCTAATTAAACCATGATGGGCTAGTTGTTGATGGTTCCCTTCCTACACCTTAATGCTCATGTCTTTTACTCATTGAAGAAGGAAATAGGGTATGCTAAGTCTTTTTTCAGGTGGTGTATCTGCTCCAAACCTCAACTCTTGGAGAAGCCTAAAGTGGTATCAATATGCCACACTGTACCTACCTTCACATGATATCTATTTTATAAGGTGGTAGCTAATTTCATTCTAGGGATATGGTAGGCTTGTTCTTCTCACTCCATTTTTGTCTTCCATGGCCTCCTCTCCTTCTAAAAAGAATTTCTTCATTGCAGTTTGGCTATTTCCCTTATCCTCCTTTCTCCAATGCACTCCTAAGGGAAGTGTGGTAATTCTGATTATGATTTCAGGGGTGAGTTCTATAGAGAGGCCTTTCACCACAATAGTGGCATGGGTCCTAGTCAATGGAATAAGGGAGACAGCAAAATCTCTGGCTACTTCATCATCATATCCCCTCAATTTTTCAAAGAAACCTATCCAATTATGCCTTGTGAATATGATGAATCCTCACTGTGTTGATGGGCTCCCTCTTATCAAATCCCCCTGTCATTTTTCTCTAATGGATGGAGGGGTGTATATGTTTGATACAAAATTTAATGAATGAGGAATTTTAAATGAAAATTGTGTGTATGCAATTCCCCTAGACTACAATCGTTTTCAATAAACTAGAAGGCTTTTCTATATTCTTTTCACTTGGAAAATGTGGGGAAGTATAGAGCCTACCTCCTTATCACTGCTTGATGAAGCCAACCTCTATTTTTCCATTTTAAAACTACTCATTGCCAATCACGCAGGTGATGTACTGTATCTTGTAGGATCCTATATGATTTCCTGTAGGATCCTGTAGTTGCTCCTACGCTGGAAAAAAACCAATTCTACCATTCCAGTACATTACTTGAGGGCCGAGAGCAAGTTTTCTAGTGTGTATCCTCGAGAATGTCAATGCCTATATGCATGGGGATCAATGTTTATTTCCTCATATGGATGATTTAAGTGGGGTTGTGTGTTGGTAGCTGAGGTACAAGTATCCATTTTTGGACTGTTGGTCCCACTACCACATCATCATTCTCCTCACCACATAATCAACTCCCACTTCGGGCATCCAAAGCTTAACCACTTTCAACCTCATCTCTCTTTTTCCTTGACTTGACTATTGCCATGTTTGTAAGGACTAACTATCTTCTCCTCGTTGATTGAGTGAAGGTGGACAAGTTAATTGGCCACCTTTTTCTTATAAAACAACTCTTTCATAACTTTTACATGTTTGATCATATTATCCTAACGAGAGAGTGGAAGCGAGATATTTACCTGTGGTAATTATGCCTTGATGATATTTTTTGAAGAATGAAGCCTTTTTTGTGTGTTTTCTTCATGTGCTTTTCTCCTTTTTCTTTTTTATTGTCCTCTAATGATTTTTCTTTGATGTGTAGGTACTTGGATGTTGATGTTGATGATCTTGATGCTACTTCTAGGCTCTAGAGGAGCTTCTTTGACCTCTGGATCTCCATGCTTGAAGCTGACTACAACCTGTGATTTTTTGTTTTGTGGGATAGGCTGCTACAGCATGTCCTATAGTTGCTTCTCCCTCAAAAATTTTAATCAGTTTCCACTTCTAGAGCATGAGGATGGTTGGCATCGGAAGAGAAGGGATCTATGAATTTGTGAATGAGGAAAATAGCCTGCAGGTGTTGTCCCCTTGTTCTCTGACTTCATCTTCTTTTCGCTGTTTTTTTTCTTTCAAAACTGTAATTTAAATTTTTTGAAACTAACTTTTTTTTGGATGAATGCAGGGGTGAACATGGTGGAGAGAGGTATGGTGACGAGATGGTGAGGTAGAAATTTATTTATCTATTTGACATGGGTAGGTCATTCCCTTTCTCTAGGGTTACTTCCTTTAGGATTCCCAAGCCACTGTAATTCCTACAGGATCATCCTGTAGGTTTTAAAATAATCTTGTAGGTTTACAGGGAATGTTGTATAGAACACAAAAACCCTTGCAAATTGAGGTAAATGAGTGGAAAAATGGAGGGAATGATGGAATGATGAAGGATAATGAATGGATAAATAAGAAAATGAGCTAGATAGGTCCTTTTTTATTCTCTCTTGTTGTTTTGATCCTCCTCCTGCTGACCTGCAAACAATATTTTCAAAGTTTTTTTTTTTTTTTTTGAAACAACTAGTCTGCCTCCAAGAAGTTTTCATCCTAGCTGATTTCCCTTGGTGCCTCAAAAGAGCTTTTCACCAATAGATATTTTTATATCTTTTTTTTTTTTGACACCAATGGGCCACCTCAAGTGGTTTTCAACCCAGCAGTGGGACTCAAGTGCCTCATGGAGGTTTTCACCTGAGTCTCCTTATTTTTCTCTTCTTTTTTCCTTTTTTTCTTTCTTTTTTCTCTTTTCAGTGACTTGATGAGATAGGAGCTGAGACTTGATCCACCACCATCATTGTTTTTTTTATACCATCAACGAAGTTTTGCTTTGATAATGGCTTCTTGTAAACCTTCAATCTATTCCCATTAATAAGTAAAGGAATAGCCTCTACATCTATGGTTCTAATCTGTACTAAACCATTATCATGACATCTCTCTATGACATAAGGCCCTAACCATATAGTCCTTAACTTGTCCTTAAAGTCTTTATATTTGGAATCATATAACAAAGCCAAATCACCTTCTTGAAATTGTTCATCCCTGATGTTCTTGTCATGCCAGATCTTCCTCTAAATTTGAGTCACCTCTGTGTGCAGGAGGGACTACATTATAAACTCATCTAATCCATTCAATTGGAGAAATATCTCTTTTTATGCATTGTTGAGATCTAGATCTAGTTGGGTTGTCATCCTCAATATATTGTACTCAAACTCAATGGACAGCAAGGCATTCTTCCCATATAAAAAATCATAGGGGGTGAATCCAATCGTGGTCTTCCAGGTGGTATTGTAGATCCAAGTGGCCTCAACTAATCTATCTACCCAATATTTTCTACTGCTGCTAACCACTTTAGTTAGAATGCCCTCCCGCGCTCTATTTGTCACCTCCACTTTCACATTTGCTTCTGGGTGATAGGGAGTGGAGGTTCTATACTTGATCTTGTGCTGGCTTAATTACTCTTCAATCATGTTGGATGTAAATTGACTTCCTTGATCAATGACAAGTTCTCTAGGGTACCCAAACTTGTAAAATACATTTTCCCTTAAGAACTCAGCCACATTCTCCTCTGTTGTTGCATTGATTGCCTTAGTTTCAGCCCACTTGGTCAAATAGTCAGTGCACACAATGATGTACTGCCTTTTCTTGGATGGAGGGTTGATAGGTCCAATGAAATCCATGCCCCACTTGTCAAATGGCTCAAAAGTCACTTGAGGTTGCAAAGGAATTTCATCCCTTGGAGTAGGCTTCCCCATCCTTTGGCACCGAACACACTAACTAGTATACCTTCTCAAATCCTGATGAAGAGTGGGTCAATAATAACAAGCTTGTAACACCTTGAATTTTGTCCTCTTGGCTGCAAAATGACCTCCAAAAGGTCCATCATGACAGGTCAGAAGGATGTCAAAGACTTCCTCCTCCCTAACACATCTTCTCAGAATTTGATCCAGGCCTATTTGAAGAGGTTACCCCCAATCCAAGTGAATGGAGCTCTCTTCCTCACAATCTTTCTTTTCTCTTTGGAGGACAAATTCGGTGGGAACTGTGAAGACACCAAGTAGTTTTCTATGTCAACAAACCATGGAGAGAGAACTAAAATGGTGAATAAGTGTTCATCTGGTAACTGATCATCAACCATTACTTCCTCCCCTATAGGAAAAGTTAATATGGACAAAAAATATGCAACAACATGTTCCTTGCCAGGCTTATCAACAATAGTTAGATCAAACTGTTGTAATAAAAGTAACCATCTAATAATCTAGGCATTAACATCAGGTTATTCATTAAATATTTAATTGTGGCATGGTCGATATGTACAAATTTTTGATTATTTGTAATGTACTGCCTAAATTTGTTCAATGAATGCACAATAGCTAGGAGCTCCTTTTCGGTCACTGTGTAGTTTAGTTCAACCTTTGACAGACTCTTACTAATAAAGTAAATGGCATAAGGAAATTTTTCATCTATCTAGCCTAAAGCCAATCCTATGGCTTTTTGTGAGGAATCAGCAGGTATAGGAAAAGGAAGGGCCCAATTTGGGCCTCAGAGAATAGGTGCAGTGGTCAACTTGTCCTTTAGGGCGTCCAAGGCCTCTTGACAACTTTTTGACCATACAAATTCAGAGTGCCAACAACCTAAATAAAGGAGAATCTAACTTGTTGAAGTCTTTTATAAACCTTCGATAGTATCCAGCTAAATCTAGAAAACTTTTGACATCTCTCTAATTTTGCAGAGGTGGGACCCTTTGGATGATGGCTATTTTGTTTGGTTCCACCTATAGTCCTTGTTGGGATATTGAATGACCTAAAACAATCCCTGCAGTCATCTAGAAATCACATTTCTCAAGACTACAGGACAGGTTCATTTCAATGCATTTGTTTAGCACCTTACCTAAGTTCGACAGAGCCTCCTCAAAATCATGCCCATAGGGTGTGAAATCATCCATATAAATCTCTACTGCATCATGGACTAGCTCAGCAAAGATACTCAGGACTGCTCTCAAGAAGGTGGCAGGGGCATTGCATAGGCCAAAGGGAAGGAACCTATAGGTGAAAGTACCCCAAGCACAAGTGAAGGTGGTTTTATCCTGATCTTTCGGGCTTATCTGGATTTGATTGTACCCGTTGAACCCATATAGGAAAGAGAAAAACTTTTTCCCTGCCAAGCCATCTAGCACTTGGTCAATGAAAGGTAGAGGGAAATGGTACTTCTTTGTTGGTTTTTTTAACTCTCTGTAATCGACACAAATCCTCCACTTCCCATTTTTCTTTGAAACCAACACCAAAGGAGCGACCCACTCACTGTTTGAGATAGGCTAAATGAATCCTGCATCTAGCATCTTTTGCAATTCTTCTTTGACTATATCCTTGAGAGTTGGATTCATTCTCCTTTGGGGTTGTTGGACTGGTTTGCAACCTTCTTTGATATAAATGTGGTGAGTACACACTAAGAGGTGCACTCCCTTCATTTCCTTGTAACTCCAAGTAAAGTCATCCATATGTTCCTTTAGCATGTTGCACAATTTTTCTTCTTCGTGTATAGTAAGAGATGGGTTGATTTTCAAGGTTTGCTGAGGGTAGAATTCTATGGTTTTGACATGGGTAGGGTTTGAATCAACTAAGCAGAGATCAATCTAATGGTTATTCTTGGTTTCCTTTTTCTACTTCCTCTAAGGACAATGTGTTGAGACTTGAACTTTGGAGTATGTGTTCAACCAAATCATCTTCATATGATTTTACTCCTCCCATGCTTATTTCTAAGGTATAGAGTTGGGTTGAATAAACTTCATCTTCTTCCTCCTCTTCCATCCATAAAGGTAAGTCATGTTCTAGATGTGGCTGAGCAGGAGGGTACAGGACTAATTTCTTGAACATATGCCCATTTTTTATGGTCATATTTCTAGCCCTGCAACTAATGTGGGCATCAGCAGTGGCTAACTAGGGCCTCCCAAGGATGAGAGGGTAACCAGTAAGCTTGGCCCTAGGCTGGAGAACAAGGAAATCTACAGGGTACTCCCAACAGTCAATGGAGACCATCACATCCTCCACAATCCCCTCAGGGGTCACTGTGGAGTGGTCTACAAGTTGCAGGGCTGTGGTGGTCTTTCTCAATGAACCTTGGAGGTTGAGCTTGAGCACGATGTCCTTGGTCATCACATTAACAGCAGCCCCAAGATCAATCAAAGTGTGTGGAACAATGGTGTCATTGATGTGCACATCTACTACAAGGCTTCCAAGGTCCAAATACTTTGGGAAAATTACCTACCCCAACATTAAGTCAAATAGTTGTCCAATGACATTATGGTAGGGGTGTCTCTTTTTCACCTCCCTAGATGTTTGAAGCACTTCTCCTTAATCAAATTGTTGTAAATAGGTACATCTTGTATAGCTTGGATAAGTGGAATTTTGACACATAGATTTTTCAATTCTCTCAGAAGTTCAGTCTCTTCTGGGGTAAGCTAGAGTGTACGAGTTAATCTCTCAGGAAAGAGTGGTGGATTTACTTTAGGCATGCTTTCCTCTCTTTCTTCCTCAATCTCCATAGGTGGAGGTAGAGGTTGGTTGTCCAGGAGTACTCTCCCAGATATTAGATTGATTTCGTGAATCTCCACATCATAAGTAGGATTGGATGTCTCTCCACTATATACTCGTTGTGCCTATCTGTTCTTTGGGTCAATTTGGTTGGGCAGGCATTTGGGGTTGTTTAGGTGGAGCAGGGTGTAAAATATGTGCTTTAGTAGGTGGTGGAGGCAATAAATATGGAGAATTATTGTATGGGGGCCTCCACCCCTCGAGAAGTGCATTCCACTGAGGTTGTGGTAGAGCATATGGTTGAAATTACTGGTTGCTCGGTTGGGAATGGTAATGAGGTGAAATGGACCAAGGAGGAGGTGTAGACCAAGAAGGATGAGAAGGGGGGCCCCAAGAGGGAATGAATGTGGTCTATTTAGCGCTATAATAGGCATGGGATGACCCTTTCATGCCTTTCTGGTATGGTCGAGACCCATGAGGTCTCCTTTGATTTATGTAGCAAAATTTTTCAGTCACCCCTTCCACTCCTTGATACACAACGTTTAGTCCAGTTAGAGAAGGGCATGTTGGCATTATGATTCTGGTATGTCTCTGTGATACAGGTGTTGTACTTGATGGCAACTCACTCAAAGTGCCAATGGTCTATTCAGGCTCTCAAAATGATGAAAAGTAAGAGGCTCGCAGGTGAATGGTTCAAAAGGTGCGGACTCGCAGGTTCGCCATCCAAGAGGTGCGGTCATACCCGCAGGTTTCCCATTCAGAAGGTACGGAACCCCAGTTCACTCACTTCAAGGCAGAAAAGCACGCTCACGTGGGGTTTGTTATGTTTGGCCCATGGTATTTAGCCCGCCGTTCTTGATCCTATGGTTTTGGCCCATGGTATAGGATCTAATTTAGCCCCGGTTTGGATCCCTTGTATTGGTTATTGATGGTTTTGTCCCATGGTGTGAATAAGGGCTTGACTATAATAGGGAAGGAGATCACTTGGCTAAGGTATCGTTTCAATTGAATATCTTAAGATTTGAAATATTGGGTTGTCAATGTTAAATGCTTGATCTAAATCAAAGAAAATTTGAAGGTGAATCTATGAAGTCGTGATCGCTCGGGCACATGATCAGATCTGTGCATCTGATTGTCAGTGGCACATTGGAGGGTTGTTAGTTCGGTTCTAATCAAAGGTCTGCAGGAAATTCACAGTGCAGATGCGGAGGCTCGCAGTTCGGTGAAAGATGCAGTGCAGTTGTATGCGGTCTGACGAAAGGAACAGTGCGGGGGCTCGCAGCATGATCGAAGGCGCAGTGCGGTGATATAGTAGAAGTACGCGGCGTAACATAGGGTACAGTGCGGAGGGACGCGACTAAGTAGAAGAAGCAGTGCAGAGCAAGGTCAGAGGTATGCGACGCGATACAAGGAGAAGCTGCAGAGGTATATAGAAGTACGCGGCGCGATAGAAGCAGAAGGTGCGCTGGCACAGTAGAGGTACACAGCACGATAGGAGGCGAAGTGCGGAGATACGCGAGGTAGTAGAATGCACTTTGCGTGGATATGCAGGGTAACATAAGTTTGGGTGCGGAGTCACGCAGTCCAGATAAGGGAAAACTGCGGATCTGTCTTAAAAACAGTTGTTGATTATCTTTTATTTATTGTTGTAGAGTTCTGGTTTATATTTCTGGTACTATCTTTCTGTTTACAACATTCTGAGAAGTTGGGTGACTCTTGATTGATTGTATAAGGAGTTTGGATGATTGGCATGTACTTGATGATTATTTGATCTTCTTGGATCCAGTTTGAAAATTTATGAAAAGTGGTCCTTGAAAGAAAAGAAGTAAGGGAGTTGTAGCTCCCTTCCAGGAGAAACTGGAAAATGAGAGAGAGTTGTAGCTCTCTGCAGGTTGCAGCCTGCGTACTGG
>APFE031697685.1:43599-141473 GCA_000404065.3 Pinus taeda
AGGATTCAATATGAGACTCTCAAGATGTATAATGATGAAAGTGTGGCTAACTATTTTCTTCGGGTAGATGAAGTTGTTAATTGTATGAAAAATCTAGGTGAAGAAATAAAAGAGGCTATTGTGATTGAAAAGGTTCTAAGATCATTGTCCCCTAAGTTTGAATCTAAAGTTTCTGCTATAGAGGAAAAGGAGAATCTACAACATCTTAAAATGTCACAACTACATGGAATTCTAACTGCTTATGAAATGAGGAAAGGAGGTCCATCTGACATGAGAGAAGCTGCCTTCAAGGCTTCAGGCAAAGGAGAGTACTATGAATCAGGACATGGGTTAGAAGAAGAAGAAGAATCAAATTTTGTCAGAAATATTCAACGGGGTACTGGAAGGTTCAGAGGTAAGTTACCTTTTAAATGTTTTGCTTGTGGAAGAGTAGGTCATTATGCTGCCAAATTTCCTCATAAGGATCAGATTGACAAAGGAAAGGAACCTGCTAGATGGAACAAGAAACAGAATGCAAATAAGAAAAGCTACTACACTCATGAAGATAGTGATGGTCTATCAAATAGTGATGAAGATGAACGAGGTATTAACTATAAATTTTTAATGGCATTTGAAGATCATGATTATATGGATGCTATAGATGTGGATAGCTTTTATGAAGAGATTTCTAGACTCAAGACATGTATAAAAGAAAAGAATGTGATCATTGATACTCTACAATTTCAAATTGATGAAAAAGAAAAATTTCTTGAAAAGTAAGAATGTGAAATTGTTGGCCTTAGAAAAGAAATTGAGAAAACAAAGGCTATTAATCTTAAGTTTGTCAAAGGATCTGAAACTCTGGATGAGATCATCAATATATAGCGTTCTCCACTAAACAAGACAGGTCTAGGGTATAATGGAGAAACATCTCAAGCATCCACCTCAAAGAGTTATCTTGATGCAGCAAGAACGAATGAGCAAAAGCACAATGGAGATCACCAGGTAAAGCAGGGACGAATTACAAACAAGGACTATCAGGAAAACTAGGGGCAATCCGTCTTAAGGGTGAACAAAAGCTACAACCAGCCACAGGTAAAATCTTCTCAATTTTCTTCAAGAATGGATGACAATAGAAATTACACTCATTTAGCTGGTATATTTGATAACCGCAGAAGCTTCTTCAATGGAAAATGTTTCTCTTGCCATAACTTTGGTCACAAAGCAGCTCAATGTGTTGCATATAAAACAATCATGACTAGAGAAGCTCAAAAACAAAGAAGTATGACTAGGATTACAAAAAGGACCTATAACAACTTTTCGGCTCTTGAAAATGAAGTTGAATGTTCTATTTGTAATAACTTTAGTCATGAAGATTCTGAATGCAGGAGTAGGTTTCAGCAGACAAAGGAACAACCCTCAAGCACCAGAACATGGCGAATAAAGGAACCACAAACAGAAAGATGTGGGATAGCCTTTTATGCAGAGGGACAGGAAAATCTATGGTACATCGATAGTGAATGTTCGAAGCATATGACAGGTGATAAAGAAAAACTTGAATCATATTCTACTTTAGAAAAGGGAAAGAAAGTTTCTTTTGGAAATGATACTCCTGCAACTATAAAAGGAAAAGGCACTGCTTAGTTGAAAGAAAAGGTCAAAGCTGGAAATGTTTTGTATGTTGATGGATTGAAGCATAATCTTCTGAGTGTGAGCCAGATGTGTGATCAAGGAACCGAAGTAATATTTAGATCAAATGGATGTCATGTTCGTGATCTTGATACAGGTGAAACACTGATCAAAGGTAGAAGAACTCCAAATAATCTATACATATTTGAAGAAGGACAACAACAATGTTATTTGAGCAAGGATGATGAACACTGGTTATGGCATCGGAGGTTGGCGCATCTAAGCTTTTCACAAATAAGGAAAGCATGCAAATACCAGGCAGTTCGTGGTCTTCCATATATTAAAATTCCAGACAACACCATATGCAAATCATGTCATTTTGGAAATCAAACCAGAACTAACTTTCCGGAGAAGGAAGGATCAGCTAGCATGCCTCTTGAGCTAGTTCATACAGATGTATGTGGTCCTTTTAGGAAAAGGACACCTCGAGGAGAAGAATACTTGATATTATTCATTGAAGATTTTTCCAGGTTTGTTTGGTTAGGACTTATGAAGCACAAAGACGAAGCATTCGAAAAATTCAAATCCTTCAAAGCCTTGGTTGAAAATGAATTTGGTTACAAAATTAAGTGCCTCAGGTCTGACAGAGGTGGAGAATTTACCTCAAATGAATTTTTTGATTTCTGTGAAGAACATGGGATAAGAAGGGAATTCTCTATAGCTAGAACTCCTCAACAAAATGGAGTGGTGGAAGAAATGAACAGAACAGTCCAACAAATGGCTCGTGCTATGGTTGATGAGTCTGGAACTCCTGCAACTTTCTGGGGTGAAGCTGCATATGCTGCGGTTGTTATTCTCAACAAAACAAATGTCCGAGTGAACAACGCTCAAACTCCTCATGAGCTCTGGTATGGTGAGACTCCTTCGGTAAAGCATTTCAAAATTTTTGGGAGCAAATTCTATATTAAGAATACTGATGAGCAACTTGGAAAACTTGAACCTAGAGCAGATGAAGGCATTCTTCTTGGTTATTCTCCACACAGCAAAGCATATAAGTGCTACAATAAAAGACTTGGAAGAATTGTTGACAACATTGATGTAGTGGTTGATGAAAAGGAATACACTCCTAGGCAAGTAAATCATGAAAATATCGAAGAAGATGAAGACTACCCTCAAAGATAGAATAATGAAGAAGAAGAACCTCAAGAAGCACCAGAGGAACAGACAAGGATAGAAGAGAAGACTCCATTTAGGTATGTTCAGAAGAATCATCCAGAATCTCAGATTTTGGGGCAGAAAGAAGCAGGTGTACAAACAAGAAGAACAATTGCAGAAGCTTCAAGCTATTTGGCATTACTCCCTTCCACTGAACCACAAAATGTGGAAGAGGCATGCAAAGATGAATGTTGGGTCAAAGCAATGGATGAAGAACTTGAGCAGATTGAAAAGAACGACACTTGGGAGTTGGTTCCTAGACCAAAGGATAAGAATGTTATAGGGACAAAATGGGTCTTCAAAAATAAGTTGAATGAAAATGGGGAAGTAATTAGAATAAGGCCAGACTTGTTTGTAAAGGGTATGCGCAGCAAGAAGGAATAGATTTTGAAGAAACTTTTGATCCTGTTGCAAGACTTGAGGCCATCCGAATGTTCCTTGCACTCTCAAGCTTTCAAAAGTTCAAAGTATTTCAAATGGACGTGAAATCAGCCTTTCTGAATGGAGACTTAAAAGAAGAAGTATACATTGAGCAGCCAGATGGTTTCATTCTTGGAAATGATCCAAATCTTGTATGCAGAGTGAAAAAGGCTCTCTATGGTCTTAAACAAGCTCCAAGGGCTTGGTACTATCGTATGGACAAATATCTTCATCAACAAGGTTTTTCAAAAGGATCAGCAGATAGCAATCTTTATATAAAAATTGAAAATGAAAAATTGCTAATACTTGTTGTTTATGTAGATGACATTATCTTTGGCAGCAATGAAGAAGCTATGAGTCAAAGCTTTTCCTTGGTGATGCAGAAAGAATTCGAAATGTATGTCCTTGCTTGGAGAACTGACATACTTTCTTGGATTGCAAATCCAACAAAATGAAGGAGGGATCTTCTTGTCTCAAACCAAGTATCTCAAGCAGATTTTGAAGAAATATGGCATGGAAGATGCAAAACCAGTATGTACACCCATGGTAATAGGATGTAACCTCAATGCAAATGATGAATCAGCAGTAGTGCATCAACCAACCTACAGATCGATGATTGGAAGTCTACTGTATTTGACAGGTACCCGACCAGACATCATGCATGCAGTGGGAATAGTTGGAAGATTTCAGGCAAATCCAAAGGAAACTCATCTTCAGGCAGTAAAGAGAATTTTCAAATATCTTCAAGGGACTCAAAATTATGGTTTATGGTATCCTAGAGATACAGATCTCACACTTCATGCTTATACAGATGCAGATTGGGCCGGAAGCATGGATGACAGGAAGAGCACAAGTGGTGGTGCATTCTTTATGGGTTCCAGATTAGTATCTTGGTTCAGCAAGAAACAGAGTTTAATTGCCTTGTCTACAGTTAAAGCAGAATATGTTGCTGTTGCATCTTGCTGCACTCAACTCCTTTAGATGATGCAGACCTTGCAGGATTTTCAAATCACTTGTACACCACCTATCTCCATCTTATGTGATAAGACAAGTGCAATCAACATTTCAAAAAATCCTGTCATGCATTCAAAAACCAAGCATATACCGATCAAGTATCACTTTCTTCGGGAACAAGTGTTGGAACAAAAGGTAAAATTGGAGTATGTTCCTTCTAAGGAACAAGTTGCTGACATTTTCACCAAACCAATATCTCAGACAGAAGCTGGGAGTTGTGGATATATCATCTTGCTGTTAAATCTTCAGAGAAAATTGGGTGTACGCGTGTTGGATAAGGAGTATCCGCATACATACGCTGGTCGGTACAGAGACAGTCGCGTATATGAAGGCTTGATGGATATCAGAAGGAGAAGGCTCTGGTTGAAGATATTTTGATAGGGGTCTGTCAGAGACCATCCGGCACAGGTTCAGGGGGAGAAAATAATCTTGTAATTATGCATTGTTGGCATTTGTTTAGAAGCTTTTGGTTCTAGTTCATAGCTGTTGTTGATTTCAGGTAGAACAAAGGCAGAAGGCGAACAAAAGGAAATCTTGGTTGTTGATCTGAATGATCATTGTCAGTTGTTGCTGCTATCAGTTGTTGATATTTTCAATATTTGTCTCTATGTCATGTATCTCTTTCTTATATGGTGTCAAGGTCATGTAACGGCCTATATTGGTTTCCCCACTATGCCTGGGATGAAGATGCAATGTATTTGGTCATCATGTGTAAATTTCTGATGTATTCCACTCGGTTGGATAGATGATCCCCACTTGGTTGGGTGATGGATGTATGTACTAAGTCTTATGGTGATAGGAAGGTCTTGTATTATTACAAAAGTCTCGGTTCTTCTTTAAGAACATCCTTTTGCAGATCTTGCCTACAGTCAGGGGGAGCATGGTCAGCACAGAAGGACAGAAATTTCAGCATGTACTCAGGGGAGCACAACCCTTTTCCCTTGATGACAAAGGGGGAGAATGATCTTGGATCTTGGTGTTGCCATCAAGTCCAAAGGGGTAGATTGTTGGCATTATGGCACAGGTTTGGAGCTATGGCACAAGTGTTGTCCTTGATGGCAACCTTCTTTGGTAACAGATCTCAGTTCAGGCACTCAGAAAGTAGAAAAAGACATATACACAGGTTCATCTAGACGAAGGCGCGTATACACATGGGTTATACTTTACAAAAGCACGTATATGCTGGTGATCATTCTTTTGGTCCATGGAAGTTAGATCTTGGAACTTGAACCTATGTTTTGGACAATGGCGTCTCGTCAATTGTGTCCGTCCATTGTTTTGGGTTCATGGTATTGAAATGTTATGGTTTTGGACCATGGTATTGGGGAAGGCCTAGGACTATAAAAGAGGAAGGAGATCTTGTGACAAATCACCATCTGGATTATTATTGAAGATCTGAAAAAGTGCTAGAGCTAGTATATTGGATGGTGATGCAGATCTGGATCTGAAGGAAGGAGGAACCTTAGCACAAAAGGAAGGATAAGGTCTATTCATGGGTCATAATCTTTAAGCCTAAATGATAGTATCTCTGTATGATTTTGATCTGCTTGATGTGGTGCTTATCTGATCTATAATCTGGGTTAATTAGTGATTGAATATCTGGAAGAGTGTGTTGTCCTTTATAGATCGGTACGCAGGTTCAGTAAAGCGAAGGCGCGTATACACGCCGTTTAAGGGAAGTAAAAGCGCGTATACGCAGGTTGTTCCATATACAGATGCGTATGCACGCAAGTTGCAGACTGTAGAAAATGCGTATATACATTAAGCTGTGATCTAGCTGTTTCTGCTTATTGCTGCTGTGTTTTGGGTTCTGTTTCTGCTGTGTGGTTTCTGGTACAGTGTTCTGTGTACAACTGTCAGAGAAGTATCTACATGTTTCAGATCTAGTTGGTGAAAAGGAGATTGGTTGATTCTTGATGATTGTTTGATGTTCATGGATCCAGTTTGAAAATTGATGAAAAGTGGTCCCTGGAAGAAAGTGAAGGTTGTAGCCTTCTGTAGGCTAGCACCTACGTCCTAGTATCTTGGCTAGTGCAAAAGCTAAAGGGGGTTGTTGCTCCCTTCTAGGAGAAACTGGAGAACGAGAGAGAGTTGTAGCTCTCTGCAGGTTGCAGCCTGCGTACTGGTAAAAAGACTGCACCAGTACATTGTAAAATGAAGTTTTCTAATTTAAAAGAAGATAGAGATGAATTGCAGTAGGTGGTTTTCACCCACATTGGGTTTCCACCTTATATCTTGTGTTCTTGTGTCTGATTGTCCTTCTGCTCTGTTTTACTGTCTCTGGATACTGTTATTGGACTCTGCATCACTGACTAACAATCATCATCAGAAAGATTAAGTAAAGTAAAAGCATGTTATGTATACGTGGGTTTCCTTCTGCATAATTGCGTACATACGCAGGTTTATTAAATTGAAGTAGCGTATATCAGTTGTTTTTTGAAAAAGAATAATTATCCTGATAATACTGATTCACCCCCCCCTCTCAGTATTATTTTCAACACTCCCCACCATATAACAAAACCATCACTGTTCATAAAAATAATTCCTTGCCAATTTCTAACCACTCTCGGTTAAAAGCTCGCAAACCGCATTTGCACCCTTTGCCACTCATTTGTACTATGACAACCTCCAAAGCATCCCTGCACCTCTCGAGCTTCTGTAACCTATTGTCAACATGTGAGTACTGTCTGAAACACCACCGAACACCCAATTCGACCATCCACAACACACTTGAAGCCACAAAAACTTCTGCAACCACCATACAAAGACCAGTTTGCAGCCCCGATCACAAATTCCAGGTATTTTGACATAAAACCAGAACAACCCTCTCAGTTTAAAACGTACAGTTAAATTCAAGAAATAATTGATTGAATTGAATTGAATTCCCCTAAATTGAGAGTACTCCCTCTCCTAAAATACCAAAACTCCTACCTGCAAACTGCTAATACCCTACCCCTGTACCAGAGTTGCCAAGACTCCATTTTCACAAGTTGTAAAAGCCCAATTCCCTTATATTATCACATAGATGGCTGCCCCAACCTCTTTGGATGTTAGACTGGTCATAATCCCTCATCTAGACATTGACCATTTGGCCCTTGCAGATAGGGAGTTCCAAATTAAAGACACAACCACTCTAGGCCACCTTCTAAGAATCCACTGCTAAGCTAAGGATAGGTTCCTAAACCATGCTAATGATATAAACCTTTGGGAAACCAATTTTCCCAAGTATACATTCGCAGAGGTCCACCCATTCCCAGACATAGTACATTTTTGTCATACCTGTTATGTTCCAAGCCATAGGGCTATTGAGGCACAAAACCATGAGATATTATTCACCATCATTGATGAATCCATCAACCAGATGCTGTAAATCCAACCTAGTCCTAATCTGAATCCTTTGTCCATTAGAAACCTGTTGGACCTGTACATCACACTAGACCTAGTCAAAATCAAACAAATATTCCAGAATTTCATCATTGAGGAGAGACATACTCCTAAAGACATTCCACCCTATGTTGCCACTATTTTTTGAGAGACTACTAGGAGAATAATCACCATGCTCTCATGCATCCTAGGATTCACATCAGATGAGCATGTGGATGAGGTCATCATGGCCTTCTTATCCATTTCCACTCCAGGCAAGCCTCATGCTGTCATGTATGATTATGCCCAGTTCATTGCAGACAGAATGCATGAACAATTCACTAGATTTCCCACTGGAAGAGTCTTCAAATACTCTTCAGTGTTGTTTCATATTTTATTGTATTACGAGACATATAAGTTCACTTTGAGGATCCAAAAATTGGACACTAAGGGAAAGGAGAGATCAGTCATCTATTGGACACCCTTGTTCCACAAGTTTTTCACCTCATTCACCTACAAAGACTTTATAGACTTTTGTATACCCAGTTATGAACATGTTGACTTCTAAGACTCAACCTAGAATCAGCCCTAAGATTAAAAGAGTACTATAATTGGCCAAGAACAACAAGGTGGGAGATTGGTACTTGTGCAAAAACCACACTGAGATAAGGATTTATGGATGTGAGCTAGCCGCCTACAAGTTTCCCAAATACCTCCCTATGAGGATATTTGCTCTTGATTACTTTAGGCAGATCATCAACTATGATGAGATAAACTTCCTAGCTTATAGGAAGAAAACCCAGTTCAAAGTGAAGAACCAAATGGGCCCATTTATTTGCAACAACAGAGAAGCTGGACTAGAGGCCAATAGGTTACTTCAACTAATTAAATTCAAAAATAGTTTCAACTGGCACTATGACCCTCATGGTGTCATAAACAATCTTAGACTCAAAGTCAAGTTGGCAGCATACATACACCACCTGAAGCC
This sequence comes from Pinus taeda, assembly GCA_000404065.3. Classification (NCBI taxonomy): domain Eukaryota; kingdom Viridiplantae; phylum Streptophyta; class Pinopsida; order Pinales; family Pinaceae; genus Pinus; species Pinus taeda. The sequence continues at coordinate 52,208 of APFE031697685.1, forward strand.
TGACATTGAACAATTTGATAATAAGGATGAGTGGGTGGAGAATACCTTGATTGACATGGACAACACTGTTGTGGATATAGAGAATACACTTAATGATTTGGAGAGACAATTTTATCCTAACTCTTTCCTGCAGGTTCCAGAGTAAGGAGGGCCAATAAATATTCTTCATGCCATACAGGCTCCACAAAATGAGAAAAATAATCCTAAGAGGAGTAGGGATGAAGCATCAAGCTTTACCATGGAGACTACTGATGAGATGACTGATCCAAACAAGCGGCCCAAATTGAATCCTGTCTTTGAACAGGAGAATAACATTGCATCAGAAGAAATAATTGACACTGAGGAAATGAGACAGAAAGGTAAAGAAGCAGCTGCATTAGATGAGACACAAAAACCATCAATATCCAACACAATGTTGATAGATAGACAGTTGAGTATAGAAATTTCTTCCTATGTCAGGCCAGTTGACAAGGAAAAAGACTTCAAAGACAGATTTAAAGAAATAAAAATGAGGAATGAAAGACTGAAGGCAGTAACATATGCAAAACACCTCAAGCTCACACCACCAAACCAAGCTAGACAAATGTCAACATTTGACATCAAAGAAGGAAAAATGCAGGTCTCATTCTTGCAGTCCACTATACAACAACCAAAGACCTCAACATATTACAAGAAGAGGTGTTAGCTAGGGATGTTCATCCCATTGATCAGATCGAATTTCACAAGCAGGTTGGAGAAATGTTCTACTCCACCCTCCAACAAAGGCCATGGCTGCTTACAAGTTGCAGGATTCATTAGACAATATAACAACTCAATTCAAGTTGGAGAGAGCCCTTTCACATGCTAAAGACACCAGAATAAAGTCCTTGGAGGACTTGGTTATTGAACTAGGCCATGACCTAAGTGATGTAAATGCCACAGAAAAACTGATCAAAAAGAAGAATGAGTACATAACAACCCTCAAAAAACATCTCAAGTTTCCTCATTTGCAACACACAGATAAAAGAAGTCCCGGAAAGCCATACCAATCATGAGGAGATGATGGACTTGGTGCTGCAATTGAATGACCAGTTAAAGGAGATGGATAAGTACTGGATAGCTTGATCCAGCTCAAACAAGCTAGCATTGATAATTCTCCTGCAACTGTCACTCCAACAATGACCACAATTGTACCTTCTACTCTGGCAGCAACATTAGCTCCTACTTCTCCAATGTCCACTGCACTATCAACATCTACATAGACTACATCAGCAACAAGATCAACAACAACAACCTCCACAAGTGAGGAAGCAAATAGGCTGGTCAAAGCAATGGAAGAAATGTCCATTCAGACCAATGAGATGAAAAAACTGAAGGAGAAAGTCAACAACCTTGAGATAGATTGCAAGCTTTCCCAGATCATGCATAAAGAAGAACAACAAAAGGCTACAAGAATGAATGAAAGGATAAAAAGACTGGAGAAAGAACTGACATTGAATGAGCCTATAGGTAAGGCCAAAGAGCAACTATGGGTCGATATCATTAACTCTGTCAATGATATTTGGCCATCCATCCAGGTCATATTTGAGTAGATAGATTTAATAAAGCAGGCTATAGAAGCCATTGAAAGGGTTAAAGTAGAAATTTGATAAATTCCAGAGGAAGTAGTAAGGATCATCCACTTCCTTAAATCCAAGAATAAGTATGAAATGCAAGAGCTTGAGATACTTGATAAGACAGGTACAATTTTGGAAGTTAGAAGAGTCCTCACCAAGAGGAATTTGATGTTGAATTTAGAAGATAAGTGTCAAAACATGCAACTAGCGATTGACAGGTTCATGGCTAAGTTTGAAATTTTGAAGAAAAATGGATTACCTAATCCCTTATTTATAAATGACAAGTTAATGACACAGGCAGATTACAACAAGAAGATCAGGGAAGTGGCCAAAGAACAGGTAATCACTTCATCCATGAAGGGCATGCCAATAGGAAAAGTGTTGTACCAAACGTTTGAAAACTTGTTTTACCTCCAGCATGAGGTAAAACACTTGTTTATTAATAAGCCCACTTTTTCCAAATACACATAGGAAGATGAGATATACAGAAAAATGATCAATATCCAATTACTAGATGAAGAAAGATGGGAAAAAATAAATGATTTACTGTAGTAAAATGACAGTAAATCATAAATCTACAGTAAAAAGTGAAACAATAAGGTAAAAGGATATTGACAGGTTAGCAGGGTTAAAGTGTTTCAGATGAAAGAGTATCAGGTGAAAGATTAATGTAAAACAGAACATCTAGTGTGAAGACCAAATAGCCAAGCAGCATAAAGGGAAAAATATCAAAGAGCAAAGCCAACATAACCTTAATAATAAGGACAACAAGAAGCAGTTCAATAACTGTCTCTATCTTCTTGTAAGAGATATTTCCTTTTTCCTAGATTAGTTCTGAAAGCAGTTTCAGATATTTTGTAGTTGCTTTTGTATAAATACTTCAAAATTCGAAGTATTATGGTGGATTATTTTACATTTGTAGTGTCATTTTATATTAAACCTAAGGGTGATTGTACCATTTTCAAGTTAACATACTGGAGCAAGTAATAAAATCAATTCACTACAGGATTCATGAGATGAGCCATTTGCAGTGAAGTAATTTCATTGTGTGATTTTGTTACCTTCTTATATGTTTCATAATCTTAAATGTGTTCTAAATTTGAATGAATTAACTGGAAATATCACTCAAAATTTGTTTAATTACACTATGTTTTGCACAATTAGTCATTTACATGTTTTCCTCTGATACCCAGATTTGAGAACCCTTAATTGCTCTCCCATCTCGGTTGACCTCTTTCATTCCTTCCAAAGTCTGGCATGGGGAAGCCTTAATTGATCCCTAGATCCGACTTGAAACCATCCCACCATTTAGCCTTTAAGATCTACAATAACTCATCTATTCTTGCCTTGTAGAAACTGTTTTTAGAACTAAATCTAGTTTTATTTGTCTGACATTAGACTCCATAGCCCAATGGTAGAAGAAAACCTTTGTTCATCTAAGTAAAGTGATACCACCACCCAATTTCAAAACAAAACCCAAGTGCAAGCAATAACTATCCTAAAATCATCTTAACTAAAACAAAGTTAAATTATAAAGAGAGAGCCCTCATTGAGCATTAGGAAGGCTAGGTCCTGGTCTCCAAAAGTGGTTTGTGGTTACCTTTGATTTTTCTTTCTTCATTAACTTCAAAAGAAATATTAGAGTGATAACATTTTTGGCAACCATACTGGGGACTTCGATCGTCAGTCTCATAAAACTTTAAGGAAACCTTAAATTTAATCTTGAGCCCCTTAAGGTCATTTTATGAAGTAAATTTTTGAAAATTTCGTTAAAAAACAGTTAAAAAAGTTAAAATTCTGGCTCCCAAGAAGATTCACTATACTAGGGAAAACCCAAATCCAAACCCTACAACTATAGTTGATGACCCAAAGATAATTTTAAGACGATCCAAAACAAAAGAAACTCAAGCCAGTAGAAGTAGGTTAGTTAGAGCCAATTCACTCCCTGAGGAATTGTCAACTTTAGAGGACATCCCTTTTGATTTGTCATTTGACCTCTCCTTATTTAGAAGTAAATCTGAGAATGCAATCCATGAAATAGTCTTAGACCCTGAGTTTGTTAAACTCATTGAATCAAAAAGAATTATTCATTCAGATTTAGATAAATTTGTAGTTGAGACTTTTGACAAAATAGAAGCTTGGGCCCCTAAATTGATAAGTAATATAGGTGATTCTTGTGGGGCGTGAATACGACCACTTTTTAAACACTTATTTCATCCATTTTTACTCTTCTTTATCATATCATTCATTATAATTTATTATATAAATCCATTTTATAGATGATTTATGCTCTTATGGATGAATATTATTTATCTTCCTTTATTTCTAATAAATTGATGATTATGCATTATTTTATCAATAAAAGTTTTAATAAATTGGTTGTAACATTATTCACCATTTTTAGTCTCCAATGCAACTTCCAGATTGAAGATTTGATCATTAAATATTCCAACTCAGAAATTCGCTGGAATAAGAAGTGACAATTTTGCGGTTGAAATTTTGGGCAAACGAAGAAGAATCTGGAAAATCCGAAACATGGGTTTTGTCCAGAACGGACCAAATTAACTTTAAAAGAGAATGGTTTGCCCAAATTCGGCTTGTATTGAGAGAAACACAGGGTTCTGTGAGCATGATTGTCTCAGATTTGTTGTGTGGCCGTTTCCCAAATCTTAGCTGCAAAGCCAAATTCGCCTTGCTCTTGTTGAAAGATGAATGGAAATATATTTTCTTGTTGATCAATTGGTTGGAAACAATCCAATTTTGTAATAATGATCATATTGTAATCATCACAATTGTAACCGCTCTCTGCTCTCTTTGTATTTAAACCATAACAGAGATCAGAGATGTGGATTCAAAGGATGGAATTGAGGACTCAGAATTAGAGATTCAAGAGTGATCATGGATTACTCATGATGGAATAGGATAGGATAAGGGGAGAGGGAGATGGAACAAGTATTATTCTGAATTGTAATTTTATTTGCAGACTCTCACTGTTGAGAAGACACAACTCACTGTAATGCTGTTCGATTTGATGATTAATATATAAGCAGAGTTATTATTCCTTCGCATCTTTTTGAAGCACTATCGACAATGATCACTGGTGGTTAAGGGCCCAACCCCGGTGGATTCACTTTCCGTTCCTGTACCATTATTTCATGATCTTTATTGTGTGATGGTTTGATTTTATTTCTATTTATCGTAATCATGAAACTTTATTGCTTGGTATTTCTTGACTAAATGAATTGATCTGTTTTATATACTGTACTTAAATTGCATTGCTGTTCATTTCCTTCTTAATAGAGATCACTGCTTTTCGCCAGCATGTTGTTGTGCTATTCATTTCAACTTCAAAGCTGCGCTGGTCACTCAAGTAATTTAACAGTTTTCTGTTCATTACAGTTATATAAGTTTGGCTGCTCATTTCTAATACTTAGCGCTGTTATTCATTTACTTTCTGCAATTATTTAAGCTTGCCTTTCAACATTCTTCTAGTTAGCACAATGGTCTCATTTTCATTAAGTTGTAGTAATATGATTGATTTAATCCTTTGCACTTTCCAATTGGTTATTTAGTGTTGTGTGTGAGATCAACAATTGTAAAGGACATTGGCTATCGCTACCTAAGTTCTAAGATTGTGGATCTTATTTATGCTTGATTTAATTTACATCAGTTTACAAAGGGATGAGTTACTATTACTGTACCCTTAACTAATCATTTGCTGTAGTTTTCTGAATGCATGATTTAAGTCTTAAAGTGCTTTGATGTAAGTAGATCTCATTTTGAGCATCTGTTTACTCTTGTATTTTGAGTACTGTACTACATCTTTCATAACATTACTCTTGAGTAAATAGCTGCCTCAGATTGAGTACACTCTTGGAATAAAAAGTCGTCCCTGGGTTGACAATTAATGTGAGCTAATTAGGAGTTAAAAAGACACCTTTTTATCCCTCGACATTTTGGCGCCGTTGTCGGGGAGAGTGTAGCCATTTCTAAAGAGTAGCGTGAATCTGATGAGTGCCTGCTAGGAGAGAATTGGGTATTAAAAACGGAAGGTAAGAACCTACGTATGGAGCATGTAACAACCCTGCTCCCTCGCCTACTTTCTGCCAGATTTGTTAATTTGTTTGGGTAGAAATAGATGTTTGAATTTCTGTGTGAATGACTAAAAAAAATAGAAATTTTGAAAAACAAATCTCATGATTTCTCTAAAGTGGCAATGTAAGCACCACCCATTTCACTAACCAATTGACAGGAACATTTGAACAAGGAGCCTTGAAAAAACACATGAATAACATCTTATATTATGGTAAGAAATGGCTCACATTTCTACTTTTGAATTTCCTGTCAAAGATCTAGGAGGAGTGACACAAATGCACATAATTTCCCCATCTTCTCTACCAAATTTTCATGGCTTGACAAATGAAGGTCCAGATACATTCTTATTTGAGTGCGAAATACTTTGTAGAGGATATGATTATTACACTAATGATCAAAGGTTGAAAGTGTTTCCTCTCACTCTAAAAGGAGCAGCTCTCCGATGGTTCATGAGCCTAGGTGGGAATTGCATCCAAACATGGGAGGACATGAAGAACATATTCTTGAAGAAGTACCAAGACTATCGCAAGGCCAATGAAGACATTTTCAATATGATACAAGGGGAAGATGAAAGCTTGGAGGACTATGTAGATCGATTTCATTATAACCTTCAAAAATCAAAATATAAGCATTTGGAGAAAGAGATCTTAAAAACACTCCTTCTTAAAGGAATCAAAGATAAATTTTTAGAACTCTTAAATATGCCAGGAAAAGGTGATGTTTTTCAGTTTCCATATGATGATATTTGTGAATTGTGCATAAGGTATTCAAGAGGAATCTCCAAGGCTGGTAAGAATTCTAGAGATGTTTGTTCTTTCTTTTCCAAATCTGCTACAAGAATAGGAGACATAAGAGTTGAAATCAATGCTTTATTTGAAAATTGATTTTATTAGCTCTCTAAATTAAAAATTGGATGTTTTGCAGGTTCATAAAAATAAAAAATTTGATGAAGTGTTTTGCCCTCATGACCAAAAGGAGCATACCATAGATGGTTGTTCTTCCTTATCTAATTTGGAAGTGGCATATCAAAGAGATGGGGAAGCTGCAACATGGCCTACAGGTATGGTTCAAAACCCTTCTTCTCCATTCTCTTACTTGCATAATCCATTATAGAATACTAATGTGCTAGGGCAGCCATGTCAATATGACCACCACCAAACTTGTCCACAAGTTTGGCATGGTTCACCTTATGATTGCATGACTACTCTCCCTCATCTTGTAGCACAAGCACATCCTCCATATTCTCCACCAGGTCTTCCACAACATCTTGCTTGCCCATTAAAACCATTCACACGACCCAATCAACCACATCATCAAAATGCTCCATTCCGTACACAATTTCTTGCTCAGCTAATTCCACACCCTCACCATAATAAACCAATACAACATGCTTATAGTGTTGAATTGCCAAATTTAGCCACCCTTCCCACCCATTCTATCTCACATGCGCCATTAGAGAAAAATTACAATGAGATTCAGAATGCTTCAAATTCAAAAATTGTAGAAGTTATGGAAGAAAATGAGGTTTCTTTTAGTTTGCATCAACAAGCCATTTTAAATGCTCAAGAACTTCATGGTATGATGGCTAAGAGAAATCAAGAAAGTAAAGGATATATTGAAGATTGGTTTCACTTTATCATTTGTTTGCAACATCACTCCATACTTCAACAATTTTTGATCCCATCTTTTCAAGGGAAGTTGGTTTATCATACCCTAATATTCATTAATATGCATTGTTTAAATTTGAGTATGTGCATATTTGAAGCCTTACTTCGAGAATGGCTCCACTGGAAGTACTCATATACGTATTCATATTCATTTTTCAAATCAAAATAGGTTAGTGTAGAAAATAAAATAAAGAAGGGAATAAATAAATGCATTTTGTTTTTTTAATGTAAAACTAGTTGTTTTTGTTGCAACATGCTATCGAAATCAACATCGGTGATAAATGTTTCAATTAATTTGTGTATGTAAATGATTTATAATAGAAATAATATTTCTACAAACACTCATACTCATTTTTATCACCAATTTGAAAAAATGCTTGAATATCATTTTTTGGCTTGCGGGCTTGATGAAATTTCTGGAAAAACAGTCAGGACAATCATGTTTTAAGGGACCAAAAGGGAATATTTTTAAAACATGTTTCTATATTAAATAGCCCTTGATGTCTACTTTCCAACCCAATTTGAATCACTCAATTTGGATTTGAAACAAAAAATTTAGAACCAAAACATTGATAGGGTGTCTAGCGGGCAACTCAAGAACATAGTTGGGACAGTTAGTTTTTGGAGGCCTAAATGACCATATTTTTAAAACTTGTTTCTATGGTAGATTCACCTATGAATCTAGTTTACAAGGTAATTGGAATCACTCATTTTCGATATCGTATGGGGAAGTTATGATCAAAATACTGACTGTCTATCGTAAATCAACACTCTTAAAACTCTGTTTTTCCCGCTGTTCCTTACAGTATTTGACCAACCAATTATTCTTGTATTTAAAAACTGTTTCTATTGGAGATAAATAAATTAATCTAATTTCATTTCCAATTTGAATCATTCGAATCTGACATCAAACGAAAAATCTATGCTTAAACATTAACTGTTGGTCTAAGCCGGGTAATCGAAAATGACTCTATAATCCAGGTTGTTCTAACTAAAATTGACATATTATATCATTGGATTTTTAAAACATGTTTCTATTGGAGATATAACTTTGAATTAGCTCTCATCTGGCTCTAGAATCACTCAATTTGGACGAAAAACAAAGAAATTGTGATTAAAACATTGCTGGTTAGTATGGTTGACCACTACTCTCCCGCAGGTGACAAATAAATTTTACTTTGTTATTTTCTCCATGGATTTGTTCTAAAGAGTAAATACTTGTTAGTTTTTTGCATAATTCTTGGATTAGGGGAGCCCACGCACCTATCTTTCTCCATGATTTAATGTTTTATTGCAGGTAAATACTCATTTTTTGTAGGTCCTAGGAGAAAAAGAAGGTCAATTTATGGACAAGTGATTCTTGAAAGAAATTTTAATGAAACAAGGGAATTTCATCCAACTCATTACCCAACAGATTCATAATAAAATAAATGAAGAATTGATTTCCATTTGAAGATTCATGTCATGTCTTTGCTGCCAAAACATTTTTCAAAGAGATCATTTTTTTTTACATAATATCATAGCCGTTGTAACTTAATTTATTTATTTACATATTGTTTTTAAATAAAATGTTGTTTCTTTTTTGATCTCTCTTATATTTTGTGTTTCAAGTGTTGCTTCATTCAAAATGTAACCCATCCTCAACATCAATATAGTGAACAACTAATTCATGCTTTGAATGCTTGCATTTTATGCTTGTGCATTTTGCTGTTCTTTTTCTAAAGGGACAGCGTTTGTGTGCAATTTTGTTATTTCTGCTGTTCCTTTTCCAAAGGGACATCATTTTTGTTTTTCTGTTCCTTTTTCAAAAGAACAACACCTTTTGTGTCAGTTGTTCCTTTCCCACGGTTCATTTTGCTGTTCCTTTTTCACGTTTTGCTGTTCCTTTCCCAATAGAACAACACTTCTGCACTTTCACGTTTTGCTATTCCTTTTCGAATGGAATAACACTTCTGCACTTTCTGTTTTGCTGTTCCTTTCTGAATGGAACAACACTTCTGCATTTTCACGTTTTGCTGTTCCTTTCCAAATGGAACAACACTTCTGCACTTTCATGTTTTGGTGTTCCTTCCCGAATGGAACAACACTTCTGCACTTTTACATTTTGCTGTTCATTTTAAAAATGGAACAACTATTATTCCTTTTCGAAATGGAACAACATTTCTGCACTTTCACATTTTTGCTATTCCTTTTCAAAGGAACAACATTTTCGCATTTTTTGTTGTTCCTCTTAAGAAACAACACTTTTTCACATGCATTTTTTGCTGTTCCCCACAGGGAACAACACCTTTTTGTGTGTATTTTTACTTTTTTGGTATGCATTTTCTTTGCTGTTCCCTACACAGAACACCACTTTCTTTTTGAGTGTTTTTGTTGTTCCTTCAAAAAAGAAACACTTTGGTAATATTTTAGAGAGCAACCCTTCCTTCCTCTTGTGGGATTATTCCTAGTTCATCTCAACCACATTTTACTGATTCCCTTTCATGGCATGAAGTACACTATTTTTATGAGAACAAGAATTATGGATTCTTTTGAGACAAGTTAATATCATTCACGTTATGATCTTTAATAGGACAACTTCTTGATGATAGAATCTTTTCAAAAGAGACACAACTTTTTATATACTACTTTACTACATTGTTTTCTGTTGTACATGATACTGATTGATCATCTTAATACCATGTTGGTTCCACACTTCTTGGTTATAATCTTCTCTGTCTGTAATAAATGAGATTATGGGTATATTTTTTTTCTATTGACATGTTCAACTTCTTTCACCATCTCGACTCTTAAGGAGTATTGAGCCTCCCTCCTTTTATTATAAAAATGGGTAATAACAACAAAATTTTGTTCGCAGATGGAAGATAGGGGGTTTCCTTACGAGCCAACCTACCATATTCATAAGGCTGTAACAAAGTGACATTCCCATTATGGCCACCACACCAGGGTTATGATCCATTGGATAACCAAATTATCCTTGGAACAGGAGGTCTCATCACAAGCCAACCTCATTACTTTTGCTACTCCCTAGTGAATGGCAATGTGGTTATCTAGTTACCACGCCAGCACACTGATCTCTTCTGTAGAACGAAACTGGAACTCTCCATTTATAAATTGAGGATCCTGGGTCATATGGGTTAAAAAGCAACCCTGCCGAGGCTATGGACGCTTGCTGGCAGCAGAGGCTCTGCTTATGGTATTGAAGTTATATTTTATCGTCAATTATTACTATAATACCCTTTTCTTATTCTTTCTTTTTCTCAGAGAAGTTATTTCCTTAATTTTTTTCCCTATTTTGAACCTTTATGCATGAGAAATTATTTTCTGAACAATCACATCATTTTTCAGCTAGAACACCGTCAGTAAAACATTTTTTTGGCATATTTATTTATTTATTTTTTTTTTTCCGCATAACTTATCATCAATCCAAAGCTTCCTATCTCTTATTCATAACTATCTTTACACACTCTGCTCTCATTATAACCATAAATCTCACCGTTCTATCATTGATATGTGTACTTTGCTTCATTTACTGCTATATTGTTCATTCTCTTGCCTTGTTGTCAGCACAACACCTTTCATATGTGTTATGGTCATGGAATTCATTTTCCAATTGGAGGGGAATGTATGCATTATGGGATAGCATGTGCTATGATTACTGCACTCTGCCATAAATTGTTGATTTGACAAACTATTAGTATTGCATGTATACAAAAGTTTTTCTGATTGAAATTTTTGTATGCATCTTATCTGTTGCTATTCAAAACTAACACTATTGATTCAAGAACATTGTATGCAAAATAGTGATTTGTTTACAGGACAACAACAAATATGGGGGGCGGAAACTCTATTCGCAGCATGACCACACTATTGCACCTAACAGAAGAGGCTCGAGCAACTCGTGAAAGTGAACAATTCTGTAGACATGATGTGCTTGCCTGGATTCCACCCTTTGCATCACTTTCAGCACCAACTCTGCTTGTGTCAGCTTCAACAACTGCCAGTGCATATATGTCATTCCATATTTTTCTTTTTGGAGGTAAAACTTGAGGTAAAATAGCATAATTTTCTGATTTATTACGAATTTAGGAGAATTTAATATTTTGAGCATCATTTATCATCCTTCATTTCACATTTTTACCACTTCACATTTTTCAGCGGCATATCATCTTTCGCTTTGGGGGAGTGTCTCTTTCATTTATTTCTTTCTTATAACGATGTCATTCATATTCTTTATCATCTATTGCTATTCTTATTCATTCTCAACACCTCCCTTATTCCATGTTGTTTTACACCAAGCATAGAATTCAACATATGGTAGCAACCACTTCAATCTATTTTTTAGCATCGCATGAGGGCATGCTAATTTTTCAGAGAGGGGGAGGAATTGCTACGCATTGTGGATGTTTTTTACTTTCTTTCTTATTCAAGGCATACAATTTTAGTGCAGAAATTGATTTCCACATATTTTTAAAACTATGAACTCAATTCTTGTGATTTCTGGAAAACGAAGACAGATTATTAAAATACAAACCCAGGCAATTTCAAGTTAAATTGGTTCATAAAATTTCGGAAATCATGCACTCTCACCTACAACCGTTTTGTTTATATCTCATGATCCGTGCATCACAACGATTTGATTTTTGGATCATAGAGGAATTCATATATTACAAATTTACTTGCAACATTTCAACAAAAGCTGGTTTGTAGTTTTTGGGTTGCTGTCACTTATATCATATTTTGCTGCAACTTCATTGTTATCCCTTCATCAAGATTGCTAGAATTGAATATTCATTAATTAAGGAAGGATTCATTTGTTCTATCCATTTCACGAGCTGAGATGAACAATTTTTTTTATTGCTTGGTTAACACATGGGTTTTGTCTTTGGGTTGCATGAGGACATGCAATATATTCAGTTTTTTGTTGCATGAGGACATGCAATATATTCGGTGTGGGGGTATGTGGGGCTGTGAATACGACCACTTTTTAAACACTTATTTTATCAATTTTTACTCTTCTTTATCATATCATTCATTATAATTTATTATATAAATCCATTTTATAAATGATTTATGCTCTTATGGATGAATATTATTTATCTTCTTTTATTTCTAATAAATTGATGATTATGCATGATTTTATCAATGAAAGTTTTAATAAATTGGTTATAACATTATTCACCATTTTTAGCCTCCAATACAACTTCCAGATTGAAGATTTGAACATTAAATATTCCAACTCAGAAATTCGCTGGAATAAGAAGTGACAGCTTTGCAGTTGAGATTCTAGGCAAATGAAGAAGAATATGGAAAATCCGAAACATGGGTTTTGTCCAAAACGAAGCAAATTAACGTTGGAGAAGAATCGTTTGCTAAAATTCAGTTTGCGTTGAGAGAAATGTAGGGTTCTTTGAGCACGATTTTCTCAGATTTGTTGTGTGGCCGTTTCCCAAATCTTAGCTGCAAAGCCAAATTCACCTTGCTCTTGTTGAAAGATGAATGGAAATATATTTTCTTGTTGATCAATTGGTTGGTAACAATCCAATTTTGTAATAATGACCATATTGTAATCATCACAGTTGTAACCACTCTCTACTCTCTTTATATTTAAATCATAACAGAGATCAGAGGTGGGGATTCGAAGAATGGAATTGAGGACTCAGAATTAGAGATTCAAGAGTGATGATGGATTACTCATGATGGAACAGGATAGGATAGGGGGAGAGGGAGATGGAATGAGTATTATTCTGAACTGTAATTTTATTTGCAGACTCTTGCTATTGAGAAGACACAACTCACTGTAATGCTGTTCGATTTGATGATTAATATATAAGCAGAGTTATTATTCCTTCACATCTTCTGAAGCACTATCGACAGTAATCACTGGTGGTTAAGGGCCCAACCCCAGTGGATTCACTTGCCATTCCTGTACCATTATTTCATGATCTTTAACGTGTGATGGTTTGATTTTATTTCTATTTATCGTAATCATGAAACTTTACTGCTTGGTATTTCCTGACTAAATGAATTGATCTGTTTTATATACTGTACTTAAATTGCGTTGCCGTTCATTTCCTTCTTAACAGAGATCACTGCTTTTCACCAGCATGTTGTTGTGCTATTCATTTCAACTTCAAAGCTGCGCTGGTCACTCCAGTAATTTAACAGTTTTCTGTTCATTACAGTTATATAAGTTTGGCTGCTCATTTCTAATACTTAGCGTTGTTATTCATTTACTTTCTGCAATTATTTAAGCTTGCCTTTCAACATTCTTCTAGTTAGCACAATGGTCTCATTTTCATTAAGTTGTAGTAATACGATTGATTTAATCCTTTGCACTTTCCAATTGGTTATTTAGTGTTGTGCGTGAGATCAACAACTGTAAAGGACATTGGCTATCGCTGCCTAAGTTCTAAGATTGTGGATCTTATTTATGCTTGATTTAATTTACATCAGTTTACAAAGGGATGAGTTACTGTTACTGTACCCTTGACTGATCATTTGCTGTAGTTTTCTGAATGCATGATTTAAGTCTTAAAATGCTTTGATGTAAGTAGATATCATTTTGAGCATCCGTTTACTCTTTTATTTTGAGCACTGTACTACATCTTTCATAACATTACTCTTGAGTAAATAGCCACCTCAGACTGAAAACACTCTTGGAATAAAAATTTGTCCCTGGGTTGACAATTAATGTGAGGTAATTAGGAGTTAAAAGACACCTTTTTATCCCTCGAAATTCTTACCTTCAACAATCTGTTGAAACAACTACCCTTACTACTACTACCCCTGAAGTTTTTGCACAAACTTTAGTCACTGTAAATACCCCTTGTTTTACCACAACTTCACCAATTGTATCTACCACAATTCAATCACCTAAACCTATTATTAATCAACCATCCTCATCATCATCTAGTTCACCTCCATCAGTTTCAAGTCCTTCCTCAACCACCACAACTTTACCCCCTTGTCAAGCCAGAATCATAGCAATGGCAAACCAATATGCACCTCTTGTTTTACCTGCACAACTCCATGCCATGCCCCTAGATTATCAGAGTAAAATATTCTTGTTTGATTCTACTAGTCACTACACTACCCAACAACATGTAAACAAGATGTCTGACTTTTTTGAGTTACATGAGATAGATGGAGCAGATTTCCAAATGAGTTTGTTTGCCCAAACATTAATTAGGGAAGTCAAGAAATGGTTCAAAGCCTTTCCTGCCAACCATATTGCAGACTTAGCAAATTTTCATAAGCTATTCATTGATAGATGGGAGAGAAATAAAAAACCATTGCAAATACTTTTTGAATATGAAAACATTAGAAGAGCTCCTAATGAGTCAGTTCAAGACTATTATACTAGGTTTAGTAGTATCTACAATGCAATTCTAGCCAATATTAAGCCTCCACCTAACCTAGCATTAATTATGTTCCCTGATGGTTTTGACGTTGACATGTCATATCAGCTACTGGAAAGAAACCATAAAACACTTGATCAAATGCAAAGCAATGTCGTTAGTGTAGAGGCCAACCTATTAGCTAAGAAATCATGAATGAGAAATGAAAAGAAGGTTGTATTTAATGAGGAAGCTTCCACTTCATATAGAAAAGTAGATATTTTAGCTAAGAGTTTAGAAATAATCATGGATAGGTTAGAAAACATGGAGAGGAAAAATCATTGGGAGAATCAACAACAACAATCCCCAATAAGAAACCAAAATTTTAGGAAGAACCCTAATGCTAGAAAGAATGCTACACTAGATCAACAGATTAGGCTCCCCTTCCAAGAGAATTATGTTGAGGATTCATAGAACCAAGAAGGAGAAGATGATACCCAGATTAACTTACTAGAAACCAAAGCTGAAGACATTGTTTTCCTTACTCAAGAAGAACAAGAGTTATATATGCTACATTAGTTGTAGTTAGAATATGGCGAATCCTTTGATTTTAAATAGGGATATGAGTCAGCTATATATGAGGTACACAAAAAATATAGCTTGAGAAGTAAAATGAATAACAAGACTCCCATTAAAAGATCCATCCAAACCCAGACTAAGATAATAAAAGAAGCTCCAGTTAACAAAGTGTTACAAATCCTCCCTAGGGGAACAATGGAGACTTCAACCCTTAAAATTGTAGATATAACCTCCACTGAAACCCAAATAGAGACAATTACTAAAAAACAATCAAAATAAGAAAAATCAAGGAAAAATAGTAGAAACATAGACTGAAATGCCTAATACTAAAAACATAATAAGGAAACACAAACTACACATATTAAGGAAGGTCTAAATAAAAAAAACAAACCTCATCCCCCTTTCAACATCAAAAATGAAATAGCAAAATTAAAGATATCAGCTCCTTTGACCGAACTAGTAAAGAATGAATCTTATAGGTCACATAATTTAAACTTTAAACATAGAAGAGGGAGAGGATTCTATTAATTTGAATGATGATCAACCTGAATTATTGTTTGTCCTTGAGGCAATGGTATTCATCAACAAGGGGGTGTTCCCCCTTTTTACATTAGCCTGAACATTCTGACAAAATATTGCATAACGCTATGTTGGACTCAGGGGTATCCCACAATTTGATGCCAAAGGCAATAATGGAAAAACTAAACCTAGACATTACCATGCCATATAAGGATTTGTTTTCTTTTGACTCCAGCCAAGTTAAATGCCTTGTCTTGATCAAGGACTTATGTGTAACTCTTGTCCAGTGCCTTGCAAAGAGTATACTAATGGACATTATAGTTGTAGACATCCCACCGAAATATGGAATGCTGCTATCTTGCTCATGGGGAGTAAAACTATAGGGATCCTTGCAGTTGGATATGTCTTATGCCACCATATCTATTTTTGGCCAACCAAGAAAACGATATAGAGAGACCTTGATGAAATACATGGTGAGTAGTGAAGAAAAACCACAAAACTTTCCCATATACTCCATGCATTTAGATATGGATTCTTTTATCTTGTACAATGTAAAAAATGATAATAAGGAAATCACAGCTAAAGACCTAAAATACAGAACAACTGACAGTGAGAACATATTTCATGAGTCACTTTGACATCTAGACTTTGATGGGTTTGTCAATAGGTTAGGGACTGGTGCAAGAGTGTGGATCCATAATATGGAGAGTAATTATGCTGAAGGACATGCTTTCATATTGAACTTCAAGTGTACCAATAACATGGACAAATATGAAGTCCTAATTCTAGGGTTACAATTGGTTAGGAAGTTGGGAGCCAAAAGAGTTTCCATCATGGGAGACTAAGAGCTAATTATTAAATAGATTAATGGTGAATACTCCATCAACAACCCTAGGCTTGGTCAATATAGGGATACTGTTCTAGACTTGATCAAAAAATTCCTGGAAACAAACTTTGCTACCATCCCTAGAAAAAAAATATGTAGGACCACAGTTTGGCCACTTTTGCTAGTACTTGTAAATTGCCATTTCAACCTAACCATCAGTACATTGCAGAAGTTAGATATAGGCCTGTTATACCAGACAACCTGAAGTATTGGCATATTTTCTCCCAGGATTATCATATTTACGATTTGATGAACAATGAAGGTGAGTTTCAGAATTGCATGATAGATATTGACTGTACAATAGACAATAATATATAAAGTAGCATAGATGTAAATATTTCAGATGTAGCTAAACCAATTAAATTTACTAGGGTAGAAATAGATAGTTTAGAGAATGTAGAGATTGAAGAAATAATGAATGGTGATCCTGAGATTCTTAATCTGAAAATAATTTTTTGCTTAAGGGATTAGTCCCTTTAGAATATTTATTTGAATCTAATGATGTAGCTAGGAAACCCAAAATGGAACCTTTGAAAGCTGACATAGAAGAGGTTAACATAGGGACTGGGCGTAAATCAAAACTCATCAAAATATCAAAAGCCTTACCTCCAGAGGAAAAGGTTAAATACATCAATCTATTTAAAGAGTTCCAGGATTGATCCAAAATGGATCTTGAATAGAACCTCTAAGTCTAAGTCTTCATATATATTAACTATCGGGAAATACTATCGTAGAGGAAAACACTAAAAAATGGCAGAAACCCAAGTAAAGCGAAGGTTGAAGTAACATTGCACCAGAGCCATCGAATCGGCCAGATCAACGACCCATATTAAATTAGCGATATCGCATCGGTGGAGGTCAGCAGGGCATATTAGCGCCAACCCTGAGTGAGTTGCGACTGCAATCCAACGATGTAACACGGACCGTTAGATAGGTACGCAGATAAACAGTGGAGACCACATATATCACATCGCAGATTCCAAAGGGGAGGACTTAACCAACAAGCCCGAAGACTATGCGATATGCACAGACCCGAAAGGGTTATAAATATGGTTATATATAATTTTATTTCTGTGGTAAACAATATTTCGGGCAGGCTTCAGGTGGTAAGCAGTATTGGAGAGGCTCCACCCGATTCCATACACTAGCTGAAATGTAGCACGCCGCAGGAGAGAGAAAACCACTATTTCGGGCAAGTAATCTCTGTGCAAGTAGGCCACTCGAAATGGCTGATAGCTGTTGGATTGAAGATCATGGATCAAAGGTGGAGATTGAGTAGACTAATTGATGTTTCAGGTTGGATGCGAACCGTCAGATCGAAGGTAGATCAACGGTGTGGAATACAAAGGGCTTGTGACAACGATAAAAGGCATACCTGAAAGGATTATAGATGTGGCAGTGTAAAATTTGAAATCGGATATGCAACATTTTGTCGGGTTTTTCTGTGTTTTGGTGTATTTCCGTTATAAAATCAAAATACAAAGGAGTTCTTGTGCTTTAAGCATTTTGTCTTAACAAGACGTGTCTAACGCCGAAAAGAAGGTGAACGGATAGAAGAGGAAGATAGAGAGCCCGAAGAGGGAAGGTGAACAGGCAGGGCCGATAGGCTTAAAAAGCCATCCCATAACAAAATAAAGAGAGGTTAGTTGAAGACAGTCACATAAAGACAATCAATCATTCATATTGAGGTAGATTGAGGAGTGGAACAGGACAAAGGGAGAGTCTGTGCACTCTTTTAGACTCAAGGTTTTCGAGTAGATTCCTCTTTGATGTCACTGTTGGTTGAGACTCTGTTTTTAAGCTCACTCTTGTAATAATTTGTTCTTGAAGACATAATATAGAGGTCGACACTGAAAGCTGGACCAGGAGGCATAGCCAGGGGGTCTAGTGAAGCCCTTTATTATTTTAACTGTGTTGATGTGTGTTTATTATGTTTTATAACTACTCATCGTCTATATTATTTGTAATCTTATCAATCCATTGCACCAAGTAATATAGGCATTTTCCTGCACATGAGTCTGTAATACCTTTTCTTCTTGATTTAGTATCCATTTTGGATCAAGTGGTATCAGAGCATTTGGTTTTGGTTTTGTTAAGGTTAGAGAAGTTGGTGCTAGATTTTGAATGCTAACTAGATTAAAGCTCTAACTAGGAGAAGGAGAACTTGTTGAGACTAACCCAGAGATTGGAAGAGTCTATTTTCAGAGGAGAATGGCACAGGAAGCTCCATTGGGATCTGAATCTCAATTTATAGAACACTTCAAGACATGGTGGAAGAGATGTATCTGGAATTTAAGAAGGGTCAAGGTGAAAGCATTGCAACACCCAAACCAGACAAAGGAGCAGAGGAAACTTTTCTAATTTCCCCTCCAGAAGGAAAAGGAGGAATGACTCCTCCACCATCTACTCCATCATCATCCTTGTCATCATCATCTTCTAGCTCTTCTAAGAAGAAGAAGAAAAATTCCTTAATGAAATTAGATGTGAAGTTTGATTTGCCAATTTATGATAGAGAACTCAATGTAGAAAAGCTAGATAATTGGATAAGACAAATTGATGTATATTGCAGGGTACAGAACGTTGATTTAGAAAGGAAGAAGATTCAACTAGCTAGCCTTCGACTTGGAGGAACTGCACTAGTATGGTGGGAAGGCAAGACACAAGCTAATCTGCAAAAACATGGTAAAATCATTTCTACTTGGAATGAATTTGTTTCTAATATCAAAAAACAATTCGATCCTTTAGTTTACATGTAGCAGGAAACGATGAGTTGGAAAACTCTTCGTCAGTTGAAGGGTCAAAGTGTACTAAGTTATACTTAGGAATTCAGAAAGAGAGATTTAACTCTAGGTTTATCATTAGACTCACCTGAGACTTTATTGAAGTATATAGGTGGTCTTCATAGCTATTTAAAGCATACTATTCTCATGTTTAATCCCACTAGCTTAGATGATGTATCAGTTTAAGCCACACATCTAGAAGCTAGAGGTAAGAATGTAAACCCAGAGGTTGGGAGATCATCTAAATATTCTGTAAGAAAGAGCTAGGAAAAGAAAAAACTGAAATGGAAGGATAGGAAAGCAAACACTATAAAGAAGGATAAACCTTCATGCACTCATTGCAAGAAAGAAGGACACAATGAGGCACACTGACGGTTTTTGCATCCATAACTGAAACCTAAGAAGTTTGGTGGAAAGGAGAAGAAGAATGCTGCTGCTATTTAGCAAGACTTGGGATCAGATTCAGGCGATGAAATAACAATTATAGCCACAGGTATTAAAGTAAAGATTCTGAAGCATCCACAATTAATTCTGCACAATCTTTTGATAATGAAAATAATGAGAGCAAAAGAAATGAATTAGAGTAATTTCCAAGCATAATAAGATTGATACTTTATTTGATAGTGGATCACAAGTAAATGATTTCTGAAATAGTAAAGAATTTGGGATTACAAACAAAACCTCATGAGAAGCCATATCCATTAGGATGGGTGTGTGATAAAACAAAGCTACAAGTAACGATACAATGTAAACTTAGGTTTGCTATTGGATCAACATTTGTAGATGAGGTTGATTTGGATATAGTTCCATTGGATATATGTGGTATTGTTTTGGGAAGTCCATACTTGTATGATAGAAAAACTATTTTCTATAGAGTTGAGAATAAGTATAACTCACTAAAGATGGAATAGAATATATTGTAAGAGCTCATAAACTAAAAGGTAATTATTCTCTCATAAATTCAGGACAGATGAGAAGAATTGTGAATTCAAGTAAGCAACTTTTACTAATGGTTGTAAAGGAAAAGCATCTTGATAAATCCAATGCATTTGAAGGCCGTGATTCTAAATAGAAAACTGATTTAGTTAAAGTTGTTTCAGAGTATGATGTTCTATTTCAAGGACCTAAAGGTCTGCCACCGAAGCGAGAAATAGTACATGATATTTATTTGCAGCAAGATGCTCCATTACCTAACATTGGAATGTATAGGTTGTCAGCGTTAGAGAATGTAGAGATAAAGAAGTAGGTATAAGAGTTGCTCGATAAAGGATTTATATGACCAAGCACATCACCATGTCGATCTCCAATCGTGCTGGTGAGAAAGAAAGATGGTTCGTGGAGAATGTGCATTGATTATAGAGCACTAAATAAAATAATGATAAATAATCGTTATCCTCTTCCTCGTATTGATGATTTGTTAGATCAATTAAAAGAAGCAGTTTACTTTTCTAAGTTACACTTGCGAAGTGGTTATCATCAGGTCAGAGTTGCAGAACAGGATGCATGGAAGACTGCTTTCAAGACAAAGCAAGGACTTTATGAATGGTTGGTTATGCCTTTTGGCTTATATGCTCCTGCTACATTTATGAGAGTCATGAATGATGCACTCAGACCATTTATTGATGATTTTTTAATTGTTTATTTAGATGACATTCTTGTTTTTAGTAAGACATTGGAAGACCATGTAAAGCATGTAAAGCAGACTTTAGATGTTTTAAAAAGAGAAAATATCTATTTAAAATTGCCAAAATGTGAATTTGGCAGAACATCTTTAAATTATTTGGGTTATATTGTAGGGGGTGGTGAATTGAAGATAGATCCGTCTAAGGTGGAAGTCATTGTGAACTAGCCTAAACCCAAATCTTCTACAGAGGTTAGGAGTTTCCTAGGGGTAGTACAATACTAGAGAAAGTTTATTGCTAACTTCTCATTGATTGCAGCTCCATTACATGCTTTAATAGGATTGAAATAGGTGTTTAAGTGGGGAGGAAAACAACAGAAAGCGTTCGACACCTTAAAAGAGAAAATGAATACAACACCAGTACTAGCACTGCCAGATCTTCAACTTCTATTTGAGATTGAGACAGATGCCAATGACTATGCCATCGGAGCAGTGTTGATGTAACACGGAAAACCCATATGCTATCATTATGAGACATTTAATTTTGCAGTAGTTAGTCATCCCACATATGATAAAGAATTGTATGCATTAGTACAAAGTGTGAAAAAGTGGAAACATTACCTAATGGGTAAAGAAACAATCATACATACAGATCATCAACCACTTCAACATTTGCACTCACAAACTAAATTTTAGCAGTCAAGACATTATAGGTGGATGGGTTCTCTACAACAATTTCATCTTGTCATTAGATATAAGAAGGGCATACCCAATAAGGTTGAAGACATGTTGTCAAGACCAATCATAAATTCATCTACTATACTTAAGCATAACTCAGTAATGCATGAAAGTTACATTGAACAATATTCTCAAGATGTATATGCAACTATAAGTCATGGCAAGCAAGTAGAAGAATTGGATTATTATTTGAAGGACCAACTCTTATATCATTTTGGAAAGTTATGCATTCCACAAACTGAAAGAGTTAACATAAGTCGAGAAGCACATACTTCTCTCATCTCAGGCCATTTTGGTGTAAGTAAAATAGTTGCACAATTGCAAAGGTTTTGTTATTGGCCTAGAATGCATGAGATAGTTTCTAGATATATCAAAGGGTGTACTATATGTGCTATAAGCAAGCCCAGTAATAGGAAATTAGGCTTGTACACTCTACTTCAAATTCCTTCTCGTCCTTGGGAAAGTGTTTCCATGGATTTTGTTGGGGGATTGCCAAAGTCTAGGAAAGGTCATGATTATTTGTATGTTGTTGTGGATAGGTTCAGTAAAATGTGCATTTTGATACCATATAACAAGCAGGTTACAGCTGAACAAACAACAAATTTGTTCTTTCAGAATGTGTGGGTTCAATTTGGGTTACCCACTTCTATTGTATCTGATCGAGATTCTCGATTTGTTGGGAAGTTTTGGTCAAATATATGGGAGTTGATGGACACCAGGTTGAAGAAGAGCACAACATTTCATCCACAACATATGGTCAGACAAAAGTGGTCAACAGGACAGTGATCCAGTTGCTCAGAGGCTATTGCAGCAAGCATCCCAAGCTTTTGGATGAGCATTTGTGTTATGTGCAACATGCTTACAACTGTGCCAAGCACTGTTCTACTCAGAGATCTCCTTTTGAGACTTGCTTTGGTTTTATACCAAAGTCTCCCTTGGATTTTGTCTTTGGTAAAGACATAGCAGTTGATGGACACATTGATGTGGACAAAGCAACCAAGTTCATTGAACAAATCCAGGAAATTCAATGGGCAGTACAGGAACAAATGGAAAGAAGTCAAGCCAAGTATAAGGCAAGACATGACAAGCATCGAGTTGAGCATAGTTTTCAAGTTGGTGATCAAGTTTGGCTGTACATTAGTAAAGACATAATGCAGGGTGTAGGTAAGAAGATAAAACCAATAAGGTATGGACCGTTCAAGATACTTGATAAAATTGGTGGAAATGCTTTTCGCCTTGATTTTCCAGCTTATATGCAGATCTATTCAGTCATTAATTCAAAAAACTTGAGATTGTATGGACCTTCATTGATTGAAGATTCTAAAGAGCAAAGTCAGTTGCCTTCTATTGGGGATTTGTTGCCTGAATATCTCAATGAGTTACAACAGGACACAATTATAGATAGGAAGGTAAGAACTATGCGTCAAAGGGATGTTGAGTACCTGAGAGTAGGACTCAAAGGTTCAAATCCAAGCAAGGCACGATGGATAGAAATTGGACAAGTGAGGGAACTATATCCTCACTTGATCGATGCCTAAAAAAAAAAAACAACTTTTGGTGGTCTAAAAGCTTTTCAGTGGGAAGACGTGATCCAAAATGGATTTTGAATAGAACCTCTAAGTATAATTTTTCATATATATTAACTATCAGGAAACGCTATTGTAGAGGAAAACACTAAAGAATAGCGGAAACCCAAGTAAAGCAAAGGTTGAAGTAACATTGCACTGGAGCCGTCGGATCGACGAGATCAACGACCTGGATTAAATTGGCGATATTACATCGGCGGAGGTGGGCATATTAGCACCAACCTTGAGTGAGTTGTGACTTCAATCCAGCGATGTAACATGGACTGTCGAATCGGTGCGCAGATCAACAACGGAGACCACGTATATCGCATCGCATATTCCAAAGGGGAGGACTTAACTAGCAGGCTCAAAGGCTACGCGATATGCACAGACCCGAAAGGGTTTATAAATATGACTATATATAATTTGAGTTCCGTGGTAAATGATATGTTAAGCATGCTTCAGGTGGTAAGTAGTATTGGAGAGGCTCCACCCGATTCCATACACTGGCTGACACATAGCACGCCGCAGGAGACAGAAAAATGCTTTTTTGAGTGGGTAATCTCCGTGCAAGTAGGCCACCCGCCCGAAATGGCTGACAACCATTGGATTGGAGATCGTGGATCAACAGTGGAGATCGAGCGGACTACTTGATGTTTCAGATTGGATGCAAACCGTCAGATCGAAGGCAGATCAACAATGTGGGATACAAAGGGCTTGCGACAGCGATAAAAAGCGGACCCGAGAGGATTATAGATGTAGCACTATAAAAGTTGAAATCCGATATGCGGCGTTTTTTTGGGTTTTTCTGTGTTTTGGTGTATTTCCATTATAAAATAAAAATACAAAGGATTTCTTGTGCTTTAAGCGTTTTGTCTTAACAAGACTTGTCCAACACCGAAAGGAAGGTGAATGGACAAAAGAGGAAGATAGAAAGCTGGAAGAGGGAAGGTGAACAGACAGGGCCAATAGGCTTAAAAGCCATCCCATAATAGAACAAAGAGAGGTTAGTTGAAGACAATCACAAAAAGTCAGTTAGTCAGTCAGATCGAGGCAGATTAAATAGAGGAATAGGACAGAGGGAGAGTCTGTGAACTCTTTTAGACTTGAGGTTTTCGAGCAGATCCCTCTTTGATGTCACTATTGGTTGAGACTCTGTTTTTGAGCTCACTCTTGTAATAATCTATTCTTGAAGACATATTATAGAGGTCGACACTGAAAGTTGGACTAGGAGATGTAGCTAGGGGGTTTGATGAACTCCTTTATTTTTTTGACTGTGTTGATGTGTGTTTATTATGTTCTATAACTGCTCATTGTCTATATTATTCACAATCTTTTCGATCCATTGCACTAAGTAATATAGGCATTTTCCTACACATGAGTCTGTAATACCTTTTCTTCTTGATTTAGTATCCATTCTAGATCAAGGATGTAATTTTCTAGAGTTATGAAGATTTAAAATCTTATGACACCAACATAATCCAACACAAAATACCTCTAAAAGAAGATCATAAACCTTTCAAACAAAAAATTAGGATAATAAAGCTAGTTCTTATGCCCTCTATTGAGAAGGAAGTTAAAAGAATGTTTGATGCCCAAATTATATCCCCCATTAGATACCCAGATTGGATTTCAAACTTAGTCACAAATAGGAAAAAGACTGGTGAAATTAAACTTTGTGTAGATTTTAGAAATTTAAACAAAGTCTCACTAAAAGATAACTATCCTCTACCAAAAATGGACCATATCCTGCAAAGGGTAGTAGGCTCATCTAGAATTTCTTTGTTAGATGGATTCTCTGGGTATAACCAGATCTTAGTTCAACCTGAGGACCAAGCCAAAACTACATTTTCTACTCCTTGGGGTACATTTACGTATTTGAAGATGCCTTTTGGTTTAATGAATGCAGGTGACACATTTCAAAGAGCTATGGATATAGCTTTTTCCAAGGAGATCCATGATTTCCTAGTAGTATACCAGGATGACATCACAGTCTTCTCTAAATCTAACAATGAACACCTAGACCATCTGAGAAGAGTATTTATCAAATGTAGAAAATTTGAGATTTCTTTAAATCCCAAAAAGAGACTCTTTAGTCTGGAAGAGGGAAAAATGTTGGGGCATATCATATCGAAATATGGAATTAGAGTAGATCCTGCTAGAATAGAGGCCATTTTGACCATTACCCATCCTAGAAACATTAGAGGGTTATAGTCATTTCTAGGCAAGATAAACTTTCTTAGGAGATTCATTTCAAATCTAGTAGAACTGATTAGAGAGTTAAATAACATGCTAAGAAAGGACACAACACTTAAATGGATAGTGGAGGCCAAACAATCCTTTGCAGCCATCAAGGGAGCCTTAACCAAGACTCCAATCCTAATAAGTCCTGATTTTAACAAGGATTTTATAATTTTTTCTTTTGCTTCAGAACACACCATTGCAGTAGTCTTACTGCAAAAGAACAACCAAGGATATGAACAACCAATTTCATTTTTTAGTAAATCCTTAAGAGATGCCACACTCAAATACAATATTATGGAAAAACAAGCATTAGCTTTAGTAAAGGCTCTCAAAGACTTCAGAGTATACATTATGTACTCTCACATTATTGCTTATGTTCCAAATTTTGTAGTTAAGGACATTTTAACACAAAATGGGCCTGAAGGGAAAAGAGGCAAGTGGATTTCCACAGTATTGGAATATGACATAGAGATAAAGCCAACTAAGCTTATCAAAGGCCAAGGTTTAGCCAAACTCATGGTTGAATCAAACTGTTAGGCCCTTGATATAAACTTCATTAGTGCCCTTGGTGATTAGGAAGAGATGGAAACTCCACCGATTAGTGAACCTTTTTACTGATTCACCCTGGTATGCAGCTATTATATTTGTATTGCAAAATTTACAATCTCCTCCTAGTTTGACAAGAACTAAAGCTAGATTTTTAAAGATGAAGTCATTAAGGTATTGTATCATAGATAATGCATTGTTTGGAAAGACAGTAGTGGTATTCTTTTGAATTATTTATTGAAAAATGAAGCTGATAAAATCATGCAAGAGTTTCATGCAAGGGATTGTGGAGGACACTTGTACTGGAAGACTACTGCTGACAAAATCCTAAGGGCTGGTTTCTATTGGCCTACTTTGTTTGCATATGTTAAGAAATATGTGATCTCCTGTGACCAATGTCAGATATTTGAGGGAAAGAGAAAACTTTTACCCTTGCCTCTTAAACCAATTTCCATTGAAATGCCATTTCAACAATGCCTCCTCAACTCAGCACAAATGGATTTTGACAGCCACTCACTATTTTACCAAATGGATAGAGGCCATACCTTCTAGGCAAGCCACAAACACTATCATAATATCCTTCCTAGAGAGTAATATCCTGTCAATATTTGGATGTCCCCAGAAGCTCATTATTGATAATGCAACTGCCTTTAAATCCAAGAGAATGATAGATTTCTGTAACAAGTACCACATCACCCTTAACCATTCCATAGCCTATTACCCTCAAGGTAATGGGCTAGCAGATTCATCTCATAAAGGCTTGGTCAATATCATTAAAAAATTGCTGGAAGATAACAAAAAGACATGGAATAAGAAGTTAGTCAATGCCTTATGGACAGATAGAATGATTACCAAGAAGTCCATTGGAACATCAACTTATCAGCTGGTTTATGGGATGGATGCAGTTTTTCCATCATATTTGGGAGTGCCAGTGATGAAGATCATCTAGTAATTACAGGTGGAACTAAATGATATTCAATGAAGAATAAATTAGACCATACACTTGTAGCAGACCGGGGAGGAAGTATATGTAAAATCATAGGTAATCCAAGACAAAATCAAGAAGGTTTTTGATAAAAAGACTAAAGAAGATGATTTTTACATGGGAGATAAAGTCCTTAAGTGGGATTCAAGGAGAGAAGACAAAGGCAAGAATGGAAATTTTGATTTTTTGTGGCAAGGGCCTTATGTCATTTATGGCTATATGGGCAACAATGCCTTTTTCTTGAGAGAGATAGATGGATCAGATCTACCAGGAGGACTTGCTAATGGTAGGATGCTGAAGCATTATTTTTCCACTGATTCACAATAGTTCACTTTAATTTGCATAATTGTACATAACATTGCAGAGTGTAGATTGGATTGGATGGTAATCCTTTGAAGTTGAAGCCCGGAGAGAAGGCCCTAAGCTTTGAAGTATTCACTGTCATAAGTATCAATACAACAGAATCACATAAGGATAGTTTACAAGGTAACTATAGTCACAATTCAAAGGCTAATGATCTTTAGAGTTCTTGACATTTCATGAGGAAATGCCATCCCCATGTGGAGCCACTGTTAGAGTCCTATAGTGATAGGATTCATAATTTTGGATTGGCGGAGGTTAAGTCTTGTAATATTGTACATACCTTTGCTTTCTACAAATGCTTTTAATATTAAAATTAAAAAATGTAAAGAGGGTATGTTCTAAAAGAAATATCAAAGGACAAAAATAATAAGAAAAGATAAAAAAAATCGAAAAAATATGAACCCCAAACAAAAAACGGATCATGAAAGTGTGCAAGTCCAAGTGCCACGACTCTTTACTTTACTGTCTTAAATAATGGTTGTGTGTAGCTTGTCATACATGCCACAACCCATGATAGTCAAACTGTTTAATCTTGACTATTTTATGCTTTGAATTTCATGTTTATAGCTAGAGAATAAAGATCTGGCCAAAAGTTTAATATTGGTAGATTAGTAGATAGGTAGAGAAATAAAAGGAGCTCATTATTTTAATATGAGCCCTTGGAAGATATAAGGTTAGAAGTAGATAGTTTGTTTCATAAAAGAAAAAGGAAAGAAAAGGGTTTTCTAGCTTAAGTGCACCCAATAAAGTGAAGAAAAAATGTTAGGGTAGGTAGAAGAAATGTTGCAGAAATACAAGCTATTTGAGGCATAAGCACACCTATCATGTTTAATGATGTGTTTCACTGTGCAGGAGCAATTGTGAAAGAAAAACGATGCTCATAATTTGATTTGCCTAACTTCCCCCCTATTGCATTTTAGCCCCCACTATATACTTACTAATTTCCCTTTTACCCCTTCATGGCTTGTGAAGACACCATTTCCCTTCATTTTGACTCCTACCCCTTGGTTTCACACATTCCCTAGCCAATTTACCTTCTAAATTCATCCCCTTTCCAAAAAATCCCTTTCCCCTAGTGTGAAATCCTTTTCCCCTTGGAAAAATCACTTTCCCTTTGATTAATTCCCCTAAAAACCCCAAAACACTCATAAAATCCCTTTGTCCTATGTTTAAAACCCACTCGCTTCATTAAATTCAGCTATAATATCATTTTCCGATAAAATCTTGGCCCCACTTCATAAACCCACATCGTAGTTAAACCCACAATTAATCATTGGTTAATTACAACTTAAGTGTAATTAATTCCATGGGCCCTGCCAACTTCCGCCCCCATTCCCTGTTACGCTACTTTGCCACGTGATGATTGTTGGATTGTCCACCACCAGATCTTATGACCCTTTCCCATATCATGCCCGCTCACTGCCTCACCTTTACCAGCCCGAAAGCACGTGACATGGGTGGTATTGCTCGGGCCCTCTTGGGTTACGTGGCGGCACCATGCTAAGTCGCGTGCTCTTGGGAAAATATCGTTCGATCCCTATAAGAGGTGCGATATCCCCCAAATACCACCTCCCCACCATATAGAAAAACCATCACTGTTCATAAAAATAATT
Organism: Pinus taeda; assembly: GCA_000404065.3. NCBI lineage: Eukaryota > Viridiplantae > Streptophyta > Pinopsida > Pinales > Pinaceae > Pinus > Pinus taeda. The sequence goes on from APFE031697685.1 coordinate 81,344, forward strand.
CCCCGCCAATTTCTAACCACTTGTGGTTAAAAGCCCGCAAAACCCATTTACACCCTTTTCTGCTCGTTTGCACTGCGACATCCTCCAAAGCATCCCTGCGCCTCTTGAGCTTCTGTGACAAGTTTTCAACCATTGAGCACTATTCGAAACACCACTAGACGACCAATTCGTCCATCCACAACACACCTGAAGTCACAAAAACTTCTGCAGCCACCATTCAAAGACTAGTTTGCAGCCCCGACCATAAATTCCATGTATTTCGACATAAAACCAAAACGACCCTCTTAGTTTAAAATGTACAGTAAAATTCATGAAATAATTGATTGAATTTAATTGAATTCCCTTAAATTGAGAGTATTCTCTCTCCTAAAATACCAAAACTCCTACCTCGAAACTGCCAATACCCTACCCCTGTACTAGAGTTGCCAAGACTCCATTTTCACAAGTTGTAAAATCCAAATTCCCTTATATTATCACAAAGATGGCTACCCCAGCCTCTTTGGATGTCAGACCAATCACAACCCCTCATCTGGACATTGATGATTTGGCCCTGGCAGACAAAGATTTCAAAATTAAAGACACAACCACTCCAGGCCACCTTTTGAGAATCCACTGCTGGGCCAAGGATACGTTCCTAAACCATGCTGATTATATAAACCTTTGGGAATCCAATTTTCCCAAGTATACATTCCTGGAAGTCCACCCATTCCCAGACATAGTACATTTTTGTCATGCCTGTTATGTTCCAAGCCATAGGGCTATTGAGGCACCAAACCATGAGATATTATTTACCATCACTGTTGAATCCATCAACCAGATGTTGCAAATCCAACATAGTCCTAATTTGACTCTGTCCATTGGAAATCGGTTGGACCTGTACATCACACCAGACCTAGTCAAAATCAAACCAATGTTCTAGAATTTCATCATTGAGGAGAGACATACTCCTAAAGACATTCCACCCTATGTTGCCACTATTTTTTCAGAGACTAGCATAAGAATAATCACCATGCTATCATGCATCCTAGGATTCACATCAGATGAGCATGTGGATGAGGCCATCATGGCCTTCTTATCCATTTTCACCTTAGGCAAGCCTCCTGCTGTCATGTATGATTATGCCTAGTTCATTGCAGATAGAATGCATGAATAGTTCACTAGATTTTCCACTGAAAGAGTCTTCAAATACTCTTCATTGTTGTTTCTTATGTTCTTATATTACCAAAGAGATAAGTTCCCTTTGAGGATCCAAAAATTGGACACCAAGGGAAAGGAGAGATCAGTCATCTACTGGACACCCTTGGTCCACAAGTTTTCCACCTCATTCACCTACAAATACTTTATAGACTCTTTTGTATACCCAATTATGAACATGCTGACTTCTAAGACTCAGCCTAGAATCAACCTTGAGATTAAAAGAGTACTACAATTGGCCAAGAACAACAAGTTGGAATATTGGTACTTGTACCAAAACCACATTGAGATCAGGATTTATGGCTGTGAGCTAGCCCCTTACAAGTTGCCCAAATACCTCCCTATGAGGATATTTGCTCTTGAGTACTTTAGGTAGATCATCAACTTTGATGAGATCAACTTCCTAGCTTATAGGAAGAAAACCCAGTTTAAAGTGAAGAACCAAATGGGACCATTTATTTGCAACAACAGAGAAGTTGGACCAGAGGCCAATAGGTTACTTCAACTAATGAAATTCAAAAACAGTTTCATTTGGCACTATGACCCTCATGGGGTCATAAACAAGCTTAGACTCAAAGTTAAGTTGGTAGCATACATCCACCACCCAAGCCCTGACATTGAACAATTTTCTAACCAGTATGAGTGGGTGGAGAACACCTTGATTGACATGGACAACACTGTTGTGGATATAGAGAATATACTTATTGATTTGGAGAGACAATTTTATCATCTCTTTCCTACACGTTCCAGAGCAAGGAGGGCCAATAAATATTCTTCATGTCATATAGACTCCACTAAATGAAGAAAAGAATCCTAAGAGGAGCAGGGATGAAGCATCAAGCTCTGCCATGGAGACTACTGATGAGCTGGTTGAACCAAGCAAGAGGCCCAATTGAATCCTGTCTTGGAACAGGAAGATAACATTGCATCGAAAGAAATAATTGACACTGAGGAAATGAGACAGAAAGGTAAAGAAGCAATTGCATCAGAGGAGACACAACAACCCTCAACATCCAACACACTGTTGATAGATAGACAATCGAGTATGGAGATTTCTTCCTTTGTCAGGCTAGTTGACAAGGAAAAAGACATCAAAGACAGATTTAAAGAAATCAAAATGAGGAATCAGAGACTGAAGGCGGAAACATATGAAAAATACCTCAAGCTCACACCACCAAACCAAACTAGACTGATGTCAATATTTGACATCAAAGAAGGAAAAATGCAGGTCTCATTCTTACAGTCCACTATACAAAAACCAAAGACCTCAACATATTACAAGAAGACAAATTTTGAGGTGTTAGCCAGGGATGTTCATCCCATTGATTAGATCGAATTTCACAAGCAGGTTGGAGAAATGATCTACTCCACCGTCCAACAAAGGCCATGGATGCTTACAAGTTGCAGGATTCATTAGACAATATAACAACTCAATTTAACTTGGAGAGAGCCTCTTCACATGCTAAAGACACCAGGATAAAGTCCTTGGAGGACTTGGTTATTGAACTGGTCCATGACCCAAGTGATGTAAAGGCCACAAAAAAACTGATCAAAAAGAAGAATGAGGACATAACAACCCTCAAGAAACATCTCAAGTTGCCTCATTTGCAGCACACACAGATAAAAGAAGTCCTGGAAAGCCAGACCAATCTTGAGGAGATGATGGACTTGGTGCTACAAGTGAATGACCAATTAAAGGAGATGGATAAGTACTGGATAGCTTGATCTAGCTCAAACAAGCTAGCATTGATAATGCTCTTGCAACTGTCACTCCAACAGTGACCACAATTGTACCTTCTACTCTAGCAGCAACATTAGCTCCTGCTTCTCCAATCTCCACTGCACTATCAACATCTGCACATACTACATCAGCAACAAGATCAACAACAATAACCTCCACAAGTGAGGAAGCAAACACGCTGGTCAAAGCAATGATAAAAATGTCCATTCAGACCAATGAGATGAAAAAACTGAAGGAGAAAGTCAACAACCTTGAGATAAATTGCAAGTTTGCCCAGATCATGCATAAAGAAGAACAACAAAAGGTTACAAGAATGAATGAAAGGATAAAAATCCTGGAGAAATAATTGACATTGACTGAGCCTATAGGTAAGCCCAAAGAGCAACTATGGGCTGATATCATTAACTCTGTCAATGATATTTGGCCATCCATCTAGGTCATATTCGAGTAGATAGATTTAATAAAGTAGGCTACAGAAGCCACTGAAAGGGTTAAAGTAGAACTTGGAGAAATGCCAGAGGAAGCATCAAGGATTATCCACTTCCTCAAATCCAAGAATAAGTATGAACTACAAGAGCTTGAGATACTTGACAGGACAGGTGCAATTTTGGAAGTAAGAAGAGTCCTCACCAAGAGGAATTTGATTTTGAATTTGGAAGATAAGTGTCAGAACATGCAGCTAGCCATTGACAGGTTCATGGCTAAGTTTTAAATTTTGAATGAAAAGGGATTACTGTTAGGTCCCTATAATACTAGTGATTACCCCATTACTATTGTAGTTTTATCCCTTATTAATATCGTTGTGCCCCTATTGTCCCCATATTGTTATTACTGTGCCCCATAGAATCCCTCTATTGTTATTTTTGGTGCCTTTATATATTATTATTAGGTCGGCTGGGTTATATACTGTGACTACTTAGATCTATATATAGAAAGGAGGTTTTGTCATTTGGATCATCTAAATAATCATTCATTTGTTGTAATGTAAAGGAGTTTCCGCCTCGAAGAGGCTGAATTCTAAGGCGTTAATCTATCTTTTCTATCTTTTTGTGAGCTGGTTTCATAACATTTGGTATCAGAGCTTTGGATTCTAGGGTTTCGCTGCTCCAAATAGGTCATCGTGGCATTTTCGCTATAAATTTTTTTCTACGATGTTTCAGAAGTGAAAAAAAAAACCATTTGATATGAAATCGCACTGAACCTTGGGTCTGAATTTTAGAGCTTTTTGCGCTATATTTGTGGAGATATGATATGAGGAAGTTGGTCACTTTGCAGACTCCTGAATTACATTCCAAATAGGTGACCTGGGGAAAATAGTCATAACTTTCTCTTTGGGCATCAGATTAAAATTTTGGAAGAAGGCATAGAAAGAGGACGGACTTTAGTTTCTTTTATATATTTTTTCAGAGCCAATGGTTGAAACAGGGACATGTGGCATGTCATACAAGTTCGCTCTATTGAACTAGTCTATAATCAGGTCACTGTGGGATATTTGGCATAACTCTTCCTTGGAGAATCCAATTTGGATCAGACTAGTGGCATTGGAAAGAGGACACAGAGGGCTACTGCAAGTCATAATTTTAGAACTGGATGATCCAAAATTACAAAGATACATCAGAGGCAATATCAAGCTCCTACAAAGTGAAAAAAGGTGTGTAGTTTTTTTAAAATTTTCCTTAAGCTTGGTTTGAAAAATTATTTTGAAGGAATTCAAAGGGCATAGTAGAGAATTATTATCGGTAACTGATGCCCCAAGGAAATAAAATGCAAACACCTGGTAAGAAACCTAAAAGCTCTAGCATGACTCATGAAGAAGAGGAAGAAATGATACATGATATATCAAAATTACAAGACCAAGTGCAACAAATGTCACTCTCACAAAAGCTAACAGAAGCTAAGATAAATGGCGTGGAATCTAAGATAAGGGGCGTGGAAGCTAAGATGAATGGTGTGGAAGCTAAGATAAATGGCGTGGAAACTAAGATCAATGGCATGGAAGCTAAGATGAATGGCATGGACACTAAGATGGATGGAATGGATGATAAGGTGGAAGAATTGAAGATAAATTTGAATAAGTTGCTACAAGAAATGGTCACTAATGGTGAAAGACTAGTAAAGGAAACTCATGATGAGAACAAAAGAAATGTTAATCATGATTTCATAGACTCTAATGTTGGATCGAAGACCCACCATATTCCAAAAATCGATATGAGGAAGTTTGATGACAAGGATCCCCCAACATGGATACTACAGTTTGAGCAATTTTTCGATCTCAATAATGTGCAAAACACACAAAAGGTACATATTGCAACTTTATATTTGGAACCAAATCAGTTTGTACGGTATCAATGGCTTTGCTTTCGTAAACAAATTATCACTTGGGCAATTTTTACGGAAGAAATGACAGCACATTATGAGGATACAAAAAGCAACACCTTTTTTAGCCAATTGATAAGTCTCAAATAAAAGGGTTCAATAATGAAGCACATTGAGGAGTTCCACAAATTGAACATAAGGGTAACAAATATTCCAGCGGAGCATAGGATTGATGTGTTCATAGGGACTTTAAAGGAGAATATCCAACATGATGTTCGCCTTTGGGAACCTGATTCATTGGAGAAGGCATTCAGGTTAGCAAGAAAAATGGAAAGCAAAATTATGACAACCAGGAAGCCCACCACTCACAACTATAAATATGGAAGTGTTGTTGCCCCTAGCCTTCCACAACCTATAAGGTTGACACCACAACAATTGGAAGAAAAAAGAGCAAAACGACTTTGTTACAATTGTGATAGCAAATACATTAAAGGTCATAAGTGTGCTGAGAAGACATTATTTTACATTGATTGTGGAGATGAGGAAGAAAAGGATCAAGAAACGTTAAAAGAAGAGTATATACACCAGGAAACAACCCCAAAGAAAGAAGAAATGAATCCGACCATATCTTGTAAAGCATTAGCAAGAATTACCATTCCTTAAACTATCAAGATAGAAGGACATATCAAGAAGAAAAATGTTCAAGAAGTGAAAGATCACATCGAGCATCAAGAAATGAATCCGACCATATCTTCTAAAGCATTGGAAGAAATTAGCACTCCTCAAACTCTCAAGATAGAAGGACATATCAAGAAGAAAAAGGTTCAAGCAGTAATTTGTCCCTGTCCTCATCTCAGTCCCTCTGCTGTGTCATGTGTCAAATAAACATGTTCATATCTTCCCACTTATGCAAGAAGATTAAACAAATGCTCTCTAATGTTGAAGATTGACCCTTTTTGTCTAAGTTCCTACATCGTCGCTGGTAAACCCTTAAAATTTGCGACGATTCCCTGTCATGCACTGTATCGTTGCGACGTCGTCGCTAGTCCCTAGTTCATGACCCGGGAAAATCCAGATTTGGCAAATTAGTTCAAATAGCCGGCCTTCTGGATGTCTCTAGACCTGGTTGTTGGGTTAGTTTGGGTTGCCTTTCTGCCTCTGGGATGGTGGTTCCACCTCTTGTGCAACCTCCCTTGAGGATAAGCTCCCTCTCCCTCATTTCATGGAGACTCATTCTCCTATTAAAGCACTCACCTTTGATATGATCAGCTAGTTGGTAATTCCTTTGGTTGAGCAGTGCTATTAGTGCTTTTGAGTTTGATAAATAGTTGGTGTGGGTGTGACAAGTGTGAGATTGTTGATAGCTTGTGGAAGGTTGTGGAGTGCCCTTAACTTTATGTTAAATCTTATGAGTGAGAGAGAGACATTGTATGTTGGGAGACTCATCCTTGAAGAGTGAATGCTTGAGAAACAGACTGGCTAGATCCTTTAAGAAGGCTTATGACGTCAAGACTCGGTTGTAAGCTTGCTCTCAATTCATTCTTGATACAATCAATGATGTTTTCCTATGTCTTGTATGTAATTTACTTGATAGCTCATGACTTCTTGACTTTGTGATTAAATAAATCATTGTTCTTTTCCGGTTACGTGGTTTGTTGTATTTTCTTTGCATTGTTGCAGGTTGGTCACTCGTTGAGGAGAAGGAAATGGAAGCTGGAGCAGTGCAACGAAACTTCATCGACCACCGGTTGAGGTAGGCCTCCAACAATGATTGTTTAAGGAAATCCATTGTTGATATGTCTTTGCTGTGACTAGACTCACTCTAGGGCTAGAGGGGTTGCCTCTGTCTGCAGAGGGAACACTTTCCTGTATCACAAGTTGGTGACTCCACTGTGGAGTCCTTCGTATGTTTTTTCTTGTTTGCCTTTTGTTTGGTTTTGATTTAGTGTGTCTCGATTTTTGGGGTTAAACCATCAGGCTTTGAGGTTACCTGGGTTAATCTGGGTAATCCTTTTACTGTCTGTAAGGATAGTCTGGTCTTTGTTTGGGAGTTTTTTATTCATTTTCATTTTTTTTAAGATAGTCGCTAAAGATAGCCTAACAATCGTGATGACATCGCTGATGTTCTAGCTTTGTACTCGCGACTATTTGGCTTTCATCTTGGTTTTCTAGTTTAATTCCTGCGACGACTCCTGAAATTGGACCGTCGCAGAAAACAGGTGTACTTTAGCGACTGGGCTCTAGTTGTCAGTGTAACACCTGCGACGGTCTCTAGTTATCAATTTAACACTTGCGACGATCTCTAGTTGTCAGTGTAACACCAGCAATGGTCTCTAGTTGTCAGTGTAACACCTGTGACGGTCTCTAGTTGTTAGTGTAACACCAACGACGGTCTCTAGTTGTCAGTGTAATACCAGGGACTAGTCTCTAGTTGTTAGTGTAACACCTGCAATGATTCCTGTAAAGTTGTTTTTACAACTTTACCTCCTGAATTCATCAATCTTGTTTATCCCCTGCTATTTCTTGTCTCTCATTAGCTTGTTTCGATTGCTTTTAGTTAAGGTACTGTTTCGTTGATTTCATTTGAGTGAATCTTGTGTTTTTAGACCCTGTGACCTAGCTCTCTTAAGCGTTTCAAACCGTTTGCTTAGGTTGCTTGTCTATCCAAGGTTCATCTGCAACCGTCTTATTGATTTGCTTGAGGCTTTTTCCCTGCTTGTTTTCTTGCTGGTTGGATTTTAGTGTCGATTATTGAACCAGTCTTTGATATTGATTCGATTTCTTCACTACCAAGCATAGATCACAATTGTTTGGACCGATCAGTTCACACTTGCTTGTTTGTCTCTTTAAATTAAAAATAAAATAAAATTCAAAAGATTGCATTTATTTAGTATACGAAAGTGAAAGTACATTTCCATTTCAAGTTATCATGTTTGAGAAATTGGAAAGCAAACTTAAAATCTTTCATTAGTAGTGTTGATGCATCGTGAGATTAGTGTATTGATGCATTATGTTTCTTAGTGTTTGCATTCGCTTGTCTTGGTTTGGGAATGAACTCTCTACCTTTTTGTAAGTAGGGTTCATCGAAATAAAAAATGCTTTATTCATCCTAGCTGCATCCTAGGTTTTGATATACATACCGTAAGGCATGGAAACTAAAACATAATTCAAGATCAATTCTAAAATGAACTGAATAAACCTAACAACGCATTGGAACATAACGCACATTATTTAGAGGTCTAGGCTAGAGACGTGCTCCGGCATCGTTAAACCTAGTCTCTATTGTTTTCACTTAAGGTTGGGTGATTCCTCCTTCTATGATCCAATAGCTGCTAGCACGGACTTGTGCTCCCAGTACCGTCAAGTATATGTTGGGAGACCCCATTAGGTTGTTATCCTATATCCTTAGGAAGCCATGTCTACCGCCTTGCAAACCCTAACGCACCGAACATAGCATTCGGGAAGATTGACTGCAGTACGAAAAGTCCTTGGTTTTCATATGATCGCCAAGGTGTATATGCAGTTTTACGGGTTGTTTGGTAAACCTTTTGCCTAGTTCTCCAGAGTAGTCAGTTTCGTTCCTTTTCAAACTCCTTAAAAGAAAAGGTCCATCTGATCACTTGTCCTTTCAGGCTCATTAAACCTCGAAAGAGATAGAGTCACCTTTTCATCCTTTTCTCGACTCTTGAAACATGAAAAGGTCAAGTTTTGTTCCTGCATCATAAAATTTACTACCCACGAAATATTCCTGGTAACAGTTCAAGTTCTTGGTTGTGATAAGAGTGTTTTTCAGGCTCATTCTCGATGGCCACATTCCCTGAGTCTACCGCCAAGGTCTTCCCCCAGATGGAAATCCTGGTCCATTTCCGCCTTTTGGAAATGCTGGTGCTCCGTATATGGCAACATTGCCTTTGCCTGGGTTAACCATCGGTCTGCCCGTTTGGTTGTTTTCAACCTCCTTGGTCCCGAGCGTCATGACGCCTGTTCCACCGTCTCCTTCATCTGAACCATGACATGTTAATTCCGAGGTTGAGCCTGCACCTTCTTCCCATGTTTCCTCACCTTCATCTCCTCCTTCACCTGGTGAAAGTTTCACATCTAGTAACTAGGAGACTAAGAAGAAGAAGAAGATGAAGATGAAGAAGAAGAGGAAGTCTGATAAGCGTGAGGCTGCCTGTGCAACTATTTCTCCAAGTACATCTCAGATCGGACCACCTTCTGCTCCTCCACGGAAGGTTAAGTTTCCTTGTAAATTGTGCAAGGGTGACCATCTTCTTCGTGATTTTCCTGGCATCCCTAGGATCTTGGAAGTATGGTCTCATGATCCGGCTCATCACTCGTCATCCTCTGAAGCTCACGACAATGCTATCCTATCAACTGGCAGTGGTAAGAAGAAAGGGAAGATTCGATTCCCCTGTAGGCTATGTGAAGGAAACCATCCCCTTCACCTTTGTCCACTCATGGATAAAGCTTCCGCCATTTTGGAAAGTCTTATAGCTTCTTCGCCTCGACTTCCCGTTGGTTATCAGAGGCTCCCTTTAGACCCTCTCCCCGTTGACAAAGAGATTGACTTAGATTCTTCTCTTGTCTGTCCTCCTCTTTTCGAACCTAGCTGTGCTAAGCCTGCTCCAGACCAACCATTGGTTAGAGAGAGTGTCGACTTGGGTTCACCACCTGTTGATCACTCTGTTCCTGATGAGCGTCATGATTCTACTGCTCATGTTATTCTCGTCTCGTCAGATTCTCCTAAGTCCAAGAACGACCCTCCTATCCCCGCTAATCAGGAGCGTCCTTCTTCAGTTCCTATAGAGCATGGGGGAAATCATATGATACCCCCACCAAGTAGTTCAGTCGTTTCCTTCGACTGGAGTCATTTGACTGCATTTCGCCTTCCATTCTACATGCCTTTCCAGTTTACTGTACATGCCTATGATAAGGCAGTACTTGGCACTGTCTTGGATGAGGGTGCATTAGTTAGCCTCATGCCTTTCACTACTTGGCAAGCTTTGGGCTCCTCGCAGCTTGTGCTGGTCACGCAGAATCTGTTGGCGTTTGACAAAGGAACCAGCCAACCTTTGGGGATCCTTCCAAAGTTTCCTGTTACTTTGGGAGGCAAAACCATCTGTATCGACGTGGTGGTTGTCCAAGATGCTTTAGATTTCAGTCTTCTCCTTGGCTGTGACTATGTTTATGCCATGGGGGCCCTTATCTCTTCACTTTTCCGTGTGGTCTGTTTTCCACACGATGGAAGAATGGTGATCATTGACAATTATCATTCTTTAGTCCCTCGGTGCCTCCTGTGCAGTCGTCATCCCCTATCGGTTCTTGCTTGCAAACAATACCTTCCCAGCTGCACGTCAATTATGTGGCTACCCGTTTCGTCTCTACATCTGCTAATGATCATGTAGATGGTCTCGTACATCATGTACTAGGGGCATTGGAACCTGATCTATCATTGGTGTCTCATGACATGTGTTCCTCCCACAGTGTGGTTCTTCCATCCAGTGAAGATCTCTTGGGAGTCATGTTTACATATGACCCATGAACAGGAGTGACGAGCATAGTTCCTTGTCTTGTGTCAAGCTCATTAAAAAATGAAACAAGGAGTTATGAGGATAGTTTGTTCCTGTGTCAACCTCGTTAAAAAATGAAACTGGGTGTCCCGAGGATAGTTCTTATCTTGTGTCAAGCTCGTTAAAAAATGAATCAAGGAATCTCGAGGATAGTTTGTCCCTATGTCAACCTCATTAAAAAAAGAAATAAGGAGTCACGAGAATAGTTCCTAATCTTGTGTCAAGCTCATTAAAAAATGAATCAAAGAGTTTTGAGGAAAGTTCTTGATCTTGTGTCAACTTCGTTAAAAAATGAAACAAGGGTTATGAGGATAGTTCTTTTACTCTGTCAACCTCATTAAAAAATGAAAAATCTCCCTTTCCAAATTGAGTCTTTGATTAAGATCTCGTAAAATCCAAGTCGAGTCTTTCCAAGATCTCGAAAGTGAACCTTCATTCCATCCACCTCGTTGAATGCAATGAAGCTTGGGGGGCATGTACCTCAATTTGCGTTGTTATGCTGGGGGCATGCGAACTCATAACAAGCATAGTTTTTTTTTATTTCAAGCTTGTGTAAAAAATGAACCCATACCCGATTTACATCTCGTGATTGTTGTTTTTATCCGCTAAATTCTACTAGATGAGCCTTGGTTGTTTCATTCCATCGCCACCATCTCTTTGGCCGATCATATGCTTTCACTTGGTTGTTTTTCCTTTCCTGAGGAACTGGATGAGTGGTTTTATTAGCCAGCCTCTTGACCATTACATGTTTTGAGCAGTTCCTCCTTTTTCAGAACCACTTGCTACCCTTTATACCACTTGTTCCTCCAGGATGAGTCTCTTTTTAAGCTCTTTTCTGACTTGTAAAAAATGAAAAGATTGTCGAGTTTTCTTTTTTAACTCGTTAAATGGAATTAAAAAGGCGGTCCACTTTCAGCTCTTTTCTGACTATATAAACATGAAAATATTTCCAGACTTTTGTCATTTTGAGTTCGATATTGGTTACGAAACGACATGTCTTTGATCACTTTTCTACTCTTTCGGATTGAGGTCACTAATTACGAAAAGCACTCCTTGATCTTAATGGTCAAGTGGTTTTCTCAAGTATTATTTTATACTTTTTCCGGCTCGAGGGACACAAATCTACGAAAAAAGGACCCCCTTGGAGTTTTCTTTTCTGTGTCTTTTTCAAACTCTCTAAACATGAAAAAGACTCTGAGTTTTACCTATGTCGGATTCATTAAACCCTGATGACATTGGAATCATCACCATGACGAGATAGAGCTTCTCCACCCTAGGGCTCGTTAAAATATTACTAGGTTGGATTCGACCTAAGATCGAACTTATATTACAAGCATATGTTATCCCCTTCAAGCTTGTTTTGAAAAAATAATTGGGGTACTCGCCAGCAATGGTGGGGGGAAAATTTGGAAATCATCATTAATTATCTATGGCAGCTAGTCACTCTTGAACATCGACACTTTTGCTTCTTGTCGGGTTGGGATATCCATACATCGTCATTTGGCCTTCCGCAGGTTTGGGTTGTCATTTTGCCTCATTCCATCTGATCCATAACCTTCGATCCCTTGGTATCAAAATGCTACCACATTCCGGAGTCGTGTCACCGATATGTTCAAGAGTATAATCTTTCTACAGTTTACACCCTTACCTCCTCCTCTAATCTTCTGTTTCACCATCTACCACTTGTTCCTTATCTCGTATCGTTGATGGGGGAAACATCATGGCCCTCCTGCGACGGATCGTCTCCTGTCGACACCAACTCATTATCCAGGAGATTGATCTAGAGATCCCTTTCGGTACCTTGGAACTTGCATGCCTCAATGGCAAGTTCTTCGTGCCTAACAACAGACTTTCCTCATTGGTCTTCGATTGGGTGATTCCACGGGTGTTTGACTTTCAGCTCATTTTTCACACTTAGTGCATTGTACTGGGCAGTACCTTGAAAACCATTAGCATTATTGGTGGTTTCTCTCATGCTTGTTAACGGTTTACATCATTGGCCGGTAATCAAGTGACTTTCGATCATGTTCAACTTCAGCACTTCTATTCACATGATAGAATTTTGTACTATGATCGGTTGGGTTTCAAGACCCCGAGCTAAGATTACATATGTTCGGGTTGCGTGGATTGGTTCGTGATTACATATATGACTCTTTGATGGATGGCTGCGACCATGCCTGAGTCTTCATGGATGGCTACGACCATACCTTTGTCATTATTATGGTCTTGTCATCTGGATGGGTGCATCCATACCATAGACCAAGTTTCATATGTCTTATGGATGGATGTGCCCATACCTCGACTATATGTATTTCATTATCAGAGATATTAGTTGTACTTGCGCCTGCAGGATCTTCAAAGTGGTGTTCCAGTTCAGATAGTTTCGTAAAGCATTTCACTCCTCCCACTCTCTCAGGCTTCATGCTTTAGGGGGCATCTGTTACACAATAATTTGTCACTGTCCTCATCTCAGTCCCTTTGCTGTGTCATGTGTCAAATAAACATGTTCATATCTTCCCACTTATGCAAGAAGATTAAGCAAATGCTCTCTAATGCTGAAGATTGACCATTTTTTACTAAGTTCCTGCATCATCGCTAGTAAACCCTTAAAATTTGTGACAATTCCCTGTCATGCACTGTATCATTGCGACGTCGTCGCTAGTCCCCAGTTCATGACCTGCGACGATCCAGATTTGGCGAATTAGTTCAAACAGTCGGCCTTTTGGATGTCTCTAGACCTAGTTGTTGGGTCCAGTTTGGATCGCTTTTCCACCTCTGGGATGGTGGTTTTGCCTCTTGTGAAACCTCCCTTGAGGATAAGCTCCCTCTCCCTCATTTCATGGAGACTCATTCTCCTATTAAAGCACTCACCTTTGATATGATCAGCTAGTTGGTAATTTCTTGGTTGAGTAGTGTTCTTAGTGCTTTTGAGTTTGATAGATAGCTGGTGTGGGTGTGACAAGTGTGAGATTGTTGATAGCTTGTGGAAGGTTGTGGAGTGCCCTTAACTTTGTGTTAAAGCTTATGAGTGAGAGAGAGACATTGTATGTTGGGAGACTCATCCTTGAAGAGTGAATTCTTGAGAAACATACTGGCTGGATCCTCTGAGAAGGCTTGTGACATCAATACTCGGTTGTAAGCTTGCTCTCAATTCATTATTAATACAATCAATGATGTTTTCCTATGTCTTGTATGTAATTTACTTGATAGCTCATGACTTCTTGACTTTGTGAGTAAATAGATCATTGTTGTTTTCCGATTACATGCTTTGTTGTATTTTCTTTGCATTGTTTCAGGTTGATCACTCATTGAGGAGAAGGAAACGGAAGCTGGAGCAGAGCAACGGAACTTCATTGACCAACGGTTGAGGTAGGCCTCCAACAATGACTATTTAAGGAAATCAATTGTTGACCTGTCTTTGCTGTGACTAGACTCACTCTAGGGCTAGAGGGGTTGCCTCTGTTCGCAGAGGGAACACTTTCCTGCATCATAGGGAGGCCACCAAAATGTTGTTATAGACTGGGCGAAGGCAACGGGGGTCGAACCCACAACCTCCCAACACACAACAAGAGCCAACTACCATTGCACCATGGGATTGTCACTTAACCTTATTGATTGTGCCCACTACTTAAACTTTAATGCTGCAATGGTTGGGGGGTTGGGTGGACTTTAATTGCCCCATGTGAACACCCCACCACTGACGATTATGCTAACTGCTAGATTCGGTGGTCTCCAAACCACCATTCAAACAGCCTTTCGAAACCGCGCAATGTGACCACGTTATTAGCGTTTAATGTAACCACTAGCAGATTTTAATGGGCTAGTTACCGGTACAACAAATCCGCCCGAAAATTGGGGAATTTATTGCTCCGATAGAGGAATTTCGAGCAAAACAGGATTTTAGGTAAAATGTAGAGCGAATAGTGGGAAAACTATGAGAGGTCATAACTTCTCCAATTTTCAACCAAATTGGGGGCAGAAAGAAGCTAGGTGGCCATTTTTGGACATTCTGAACTCATTGGAGCAGGTTTTAGAAGCATTTGAGCATTGTAAACACATCTTTTTTCACATTTGAGAATAATAGAAAGGCCCAAGCCATTAGAAGCTGGACCAAAGAGATGTAGCCCAGGAGGGGTGAACTCCTTCATCATGTTCCTGTTGTGATGTGTTTTTGGTGATGTTCTATACATTTTTATGTTGTTGTTCAGTCTCTTATTTATGTTAAAGCTGCTCATAAAATTAAGATAAAAACTCATTTTTTGCTTGCAAAACCCATGAATCGTTAATCACATGGATAACATTTTGTTTCTAATATAAGGAGGATCTTAGCAAAACAAACTAATATTCTTAATCAGATCATTTTGGTATCAGAGCACTAGGTTTTCTTTGTGCAAGAAGGATTTAACATTTTGCAAGTTTATGTCATGCTTACAAGCTTAAAACTCAAAAGAGAAGGGAAGCTAGTTGGAAGCCTTGAAGTTGGGTCAAGGGGAAGGAGGGAAAGGTTGCCACAATATGCAACACCAGTTCATCCTCAAGTTGCAGTTGAGATTCCAGAGAGCATGTCTCATGAAAGAGAACCTACAAACATGATAGAAGATGAGAATTTCTTTAGGAAGGCTTTCTTTGATATGACAGAGATGGTGAAGGTCCTCTATGAAGAGAGGAATACGAGGCTGCAGGGTGAAAGCTCCAAACCTTACAAAGGGTAAGGTTCTTCAGAAGGAGGTAATGAAAATGGAGATAAACCTCCACCCTCTCCACCATCTTCTTCATCTTCTTCTTCACATGCATCTTCACCCTCTTCCACTAACACAACCCTTACTCATACTCATCAACATACCTCAAAAGTGTAAATCACCCTTACTAAAACTTGATGTTAAATTTGAGTTGCCCATGTATAATGGTGAAGTGAATGTAGAGAATCTTGATAATTGGATTCGTCAGTTGGAGGTCTATTGTAGAATTCAAAACCTTCAAGAGGATGACATAAAGATTCAGTTAGCTTCCTTGAGAATGGAAGGTGCAACACTAGTATGGTGGGAATCAAAGACACAAGAGGAGATAAAAAAACACGGTAAGATCTCAATTTCTTGGTCTGATTTCATTGCTTCAATCAAAAGACAATTCTACCCTCTAGCCTATATGCGGAAAGCCATCATGAATTGGCAGAACTTTAGACAACTTAAAGGTCAAAATGTACAAGATTACACCAAAGAATTCAGAAAAAGGTCTTTAATGTTAGGTGTAGATTTGCAATCACAAGACATGTTGCTGAAGTACACAGGGGTTTACACAATTACCTTAGGCATATTATCTTAATGCTTAATCCCAATAATCTAGATGATGTGTGTGTACAAGCCAATTATCTTGAGGCAAGAGGGAAAAACACTATAAAAGAAGGTAGTAAAAATCCATTTAAGAGTAAAGGAAAAGGAAAGGGTTTCAAAGGGAAGGGAAAGAAAAATGCATCTATCAAGAAGGAAGGAGAGAAATTAACATGCAAACATTATTCTAGGGAGGGTCACAATGAAGCTCATTGTTGGAAGCTTCATCCTGAAATGAAACCAAAAAAATTCAACAACAAGGGAAAACAAAAGACAACTGCAACCACTCAACATGATTTGGGATCCGATTCGGGTGATGAAACTAAAATTACAGCCATGGATATAAAAGGAAAAAAATCCATTGCTAGCACTAGTACTTCAAATTCACAAAATGAAACTATAAATGAAAAGAAGAGGATAAAACTTTTTTCACATAAGGGTGATCTCAAAACATAGAAAAATTGATACACTTTTCGACAATGGCTCTCAAGCCAATCTTATCTCTGAAAACATTGTCAAAAGTTTAAACTTGGAAACCATTCCACATCATAAACCATATCCACTTGGATGGGTGTGTGACAAAGCACAATTGTAGGTTACTAGAAAGTGTAAACTAAAATTTACCATTACTGCAAATTTCATAGATGAAGTGGAGCTTGATGTTGAGCCATTAGACATATGTGGCATAGTTTTGGGCAACCCGTACCTCTATGATAGAAAAACTATCTTCCATAGACATTAAAAAAAATACCATTTGTTCAAAGATGGAGTAAAATATATTGTGATAGCTCATAGCAAGAAACTAAATCTTTCTCTTGTTAATGCGGGGCAGATGAAAAGACTAGTGAATTCAAGCAAGAATTTTGTGCTTCTAATGATTAAACCCAAGTTTGATGTTGATAATGAAGCTTTTAAAGGTTGTGATTCAAAACTGAAATCTGAATTGGTTGATGTAGTTAACCAATATGATGAGATGTTTCAGGAACTAAAAGGATTACCTCCCAAGAGAGGAATCCAACATGAGATACAGTTGCAGTAGGTTTGTCCTCTTCCTAACATTGGCATGTATAGGATGTCAATGATGGAAAGGGTGGAAATTAAGAAGAAAATTTAAGAGTTGTTGGATAAAGGGATCATCAGGCCATCTTCTTCGCCATGTGGTTCACCTATTGTGTTGGTGCCAAAGAAGGATGGAACATGGCGCATGTGTGTGGACTTTCGTGCATTAAACAAAATTATGGTAAAGAACTGTTACCCACTGCCTAGCATACATGATTTACTTGATCAATTGAAAGATGCAAAGTATTTTACTAAGTTGGACTTAAGGAGTGGCTACCATCAAATTAGAATAGTTGAAGGAGACATTTGGAAGACAACATTAAAAACAAAACAAGGTTTGTTTGAATGGCTAGTTATGCCTTTTGGTTTATGTAATGCTCCTGCTACATTCACGCGTGTGATGAATGATGTGTTGAGTCCATTTCTTTATGAGTTTTTTATAGTCTACTTAGATGACATCTTAATTTTCAGTAAATCTCGTGATGAACATGTCAGGCATGTAAGAAAAGTACTTGATGTCTTGAAGAAAGAATAGTTGTATCTTAAGATGTCAAAGTGTGAGTTTGGAAAAACTTCTTTAGTTTACTTGGGTCATATTGTTGGAGGAGGTGAGTTGAAAATAGATCCCTCCAAGGTTGATGTCATTTTGAATTGGCCAAGGCCCAAGAAAGTTACTGAGGTAATAATTTTTTTGGGAGGAGCCCAATATTGGAGGAAATTCATTGCTAACTTTTCTTCTATAGCAGCTCATTTGCATGCATTGACAAGTGTGAAAAAGGTTTTTAAGTGGGAAGGAAAACAACAAAAGGTCTTTGATGCATTGAAGGAAAATATTAGTTCAGCTCCAGTACTTGCACTTCCAGACTTAAGACAATCATTTGAGGTTCAAACTCATGCTAGTGACTACACCAGGGGTGCAGTCCTCATGCAACATGGTAAGCCTATATGTTTTCTTTCAGAAAATTTTAATGGTGCAGTGATTAACTATCCTACATATGACAAGGAATTATATGCATTGGTGCAAAACGTGAAAAAGTGGAAACGCTACTTGATGGGTAAGAAAACAATCATTCACACTGATCATCAACCATTTCAAGACTTGCAATCTCCATCAAAGTTGCAGCAATCAAGGCACTTCCAATGGATGGGTTTTCTTCAACAATTCCACTTGGTAATTAGGTATAAGAAAGGTATCTACAATAAAGTTGTTGATATGATTTCTAGGCCTATTATTAGTGCAGCTACTTTACTCAAGCATAATTCTATTTTGCATGAAAGTTATATTGAGAAATATGCATTAGACAATGACTTTCAAGATGTTTATGCAAGCTTGAGTCAAGGTAACCAAGTAGAGGAATTGGATTATCATTTGCATGATAACTTGTTGTACCATCTTGGCAAGCTTTGTATTCCACAAGGGGAAAGAGTCAATGTCATAAGAAAGGCACATACTTCTCTTATTGCTGGTCATTTCGGTGTAAGTAAGATGATGGCACATCTACAAAGGTATTATTATTGGCCTCGTATGCTTGAAAGTGTGTCACGTTTTATTAAAGGATGTTCATTATGTGTAGTCAGTAAGCCTCCACAGGGGGCAACTAAGAAGGGGAAATTCCTTAAATGTTTATATGATGAACTCTCATGTTGATGTTGCTACACAAGCACACGATTATGGTGAAATGGAAACATCTAATGCTAAATTTGTTCCCGAAACCACATACCCACTTCATATTGAGCGACCCTCTATTGAGTTTATACCTCAAATATCGAAAGGTTCCGCAAAGCGCTCGACTATTAACCCTAATGCTAGGGCAGCCCAGTGTTAGAAAATTATATATTACAAAGCAATGGAACACATAAAATATTGCAGAAATATGAACACAGAAAACACATAAAATAAGAGAGACACAGATATACGTGGTTCACCCAGTTTGGTCTACGTCCACGGAGAAACAACCAGTCCTTCTTTTATTATATTATCTAGATAACTAAAGAGATACAACCTACAACAGATCCGTTGTAACTCCCTCTTCTCTCTCAATCTCCTCTCTCTTCCTCACTCAGAATACAAATGTACATAGACGCAATACAATTTCCTCATATATAGTGAGGGGTTGCCTTTTAGGGCAAAAAACCCTAAATTAAACATAGCTTCTACCGTCAAATCTTCGCCTAATGAATGGCCCAGATTGACTAGAAATTACTATACTTTTACAAGGCAATTTTACATCAATTCTTAGCTTCAGGGGCACTGCCCCCGAAACTCCCCGCCAGGGGGGGCTCCCCAAAGGTCTTTAATTTTCTTGATGCATCCTCTTCTTCCATAGGCAGCAATGTATGATTGACGCCATGTTTACCAAATTTGTATGTGTTATTTTTCCCATGATGCATAGCTCCGCTGTCATATTGCCAAGGTCTACCCATCAATATGTGACACACATCCATAGGCATCACATCACACAGAATTTTGTCTTTGTATCTTCCCAATTGCAACTCCACTTCACATTGTTCCTTCACTAACAACTGATGTCCTTTTTGAAGCCATGACACCTTGTAAGGTGTTGGATGTTTCTTTGTCTTTAATTTCAACTTTTCCACCACTTCTGTAGAGACCAAATTATCGGTGCTGCCACTATCAATTACCATTTGAAAGCATTTTCCTTGAACCTTGTACACAGTCCTGAAAAAAGCCTTTCTCTGTGCTGATTCAACAACTTCCTTTGCTTGCTTTAACCAAAAATTGTTAACTACCAAAGATTCCCCTTTCTCTGGTACATTTTCTTCTTCTAGCACCTTTGTTGCTTCCACTTCAGTCTAAGAAACAATTACATTTCTCTGATTTGTCCCTGCATTTTCTGGGCACTCATAAGCTCTGTATCCCAGTTTTTTACATCTGTAACATCTGATTGTCTTCCTCCGCCTCTGCCTCCTCTTCCTTTGGAAAAACTCCTTTTGCCATTTACATCACCTTCTGTGGGTGTATGTTGATTCGAGCTGCTGCTAGCTCCATCTCTAGGTGCTGTAGATCTTCCTCTACCACCTTGACTTCCTCTTCCTCGTAAAGTACCTCTACTTCTGGCAGATTGCTTCCTCATGAGTTTTTCTTTAGCCTTCAATACCATATGATAAGCCTCTTCTACTATTTTAGGAGACAACACACTTATCTCATCTTGGATCTCCATTCTAAGACCATTTATATATCTTGCAACCTTCTCGTCTGTATCTTGAATTTGTCCAACTCTTATGCTCACTTTGTAAAATTCCTCTGTGTATTCTTTCACTGTCAAAGACCTCTGTCTAAGATTCTACATTTTTCTAAATAATGACAGTTGATAATCACTTGGAAAAAACTTACCTCTCAACTTTGCCACCATCCTGGTCCAATTTTTAATTGACTGCTTACCAAGTCTCCTTCTTTCTGCCTACACTCCATCCGACCAAAGTGCTGCATGTCCTTTCAATTTTGTGACAGAAAATTTCACTCTCTATCCTTCTTCCATTTCTTCATAATCAAATAATTTATCCATGTCATAATCCAATATATCGACTCCTTGGGGTTTAAACCTCCTGTATAAACTAAAACCTCAAGTTTGGGTTTAGATGTGGATCCCAACACTGATTTAAAGAATCTCATTTCAAGAGTAACTTTTGTAGGTTCCTCTTCTTCTGCAACTTCACCTTCAGGCTCACTAACATCTCCAGCATCTACATCTCTTTGATTTCCCATTTCCACTACTTCCAATCTAGATTGCATCTGTTGCATAACTTCCAACACTTCAACATTTGCAATTGGTCTTCCTCTTCTTCGACCAACACTGCATCTTCCTCCAACTCTAAAAGCCATGTTGGATTTCTTTTTCTGATCTTTAATATCCTGCTTAGTGTCAGTAGGCTGCTCTAATACCACTAATGGTGGGTTGGTTGCAGGTGTTAAGGATAATTGTTCAAAATTAGAAACGATTTCTTCAAGTTCGGGTGGAACTTCTTCTTGGGTTTTCTTTGGAGTATCAATCATCAACCTCCAAATTTAGCTATCCTGCTAAAATAATAGAACTATTTATTGTACCCGATATATGGAAAAACATCATTTTTTCCACGGAACCAAAAGTAATTAAAAAACCCAGTTCATAAGCTTATCTCGTCCGAAATTCCACAAACCTTTGGCGCATTAGATCTCCACCGTCGATCTCATTCCTCAATCTGACGGTTATCGCGTCACCCACATGCCAACTAGCCTGCCGATCTTCACCATTGATTAGTCCGGCTCGATCCAATGCTATTGCGTAATCTCGTGTCGATTCTTGCCTAACCGATATTAGGACGAGGGTGCGTGAGAAAAGTATTTTTCTCGTGCTACATGTCAACCCTTCAGGCTAATTGTGTGAATTCACAAAATACTACTTACCATCTTTTAATTGTGCGAGATGCCGCTTACACCTACAAATTTACTATCTTGATTAATGCCTACGCTTGTTGGCATGCGATGACCATTAGATCTATTGGATCTGTCTAGATCTATCCGATCGGACGATTCAAATCTTTTCCTAGGTTCCTTGCAAATTTATCAGATTTCCTCTCCAGACTTAGCACTTCCGCCAAGTTTAGTATGTTTCTAAGTTATTTGCTGTGATCTGTCAGATTCAGAATATCGTTAACTAAACTCTGTGGTTTCGAAATACATTCAAGTTATTTAAATGCACAGTGAGTGAAGGTTTAGATGCGACAACACAAGATTATACAGACCTCAACAAAACTCAGAAATATTTTGAAGGAAATTAAAACCTCTGGGATTTGACCATTCATGAACAGTATTCACAGAGATACAGAGAAATTCCAAATTTTAGATTCCAACCTACTTCAGCCAAAATCTAGCCATAGTCTGTCAAAATCTTATTCTACTAATTCAAAACTTACATAAATACTAGTACGTACAACAATCAGATCCTGAATCAATGGATTGAATCTTCTTAATCCTAGATAATATATAATCTGCATGATATTCTCCTCAAGAATCTCAACTAAGCCTAAATACTTGAATTAATTACAAAATAATTCAAATCCTTGAACTCTAGCTCAAACCCTATCTAGAAAGCTTTTTAAGGTGACAACTAAAGGATCCCACTCCTTTGCTTGTAAACTTTTTTTATATTTTTGGAATAAAATTCGAAGTCTTTTGTCTTCAAGCCTCATGCTCCTGCATCACATGTGCACTTATTTTGGCTCTATAATTCTCACATCCTGGATAAAATTAGCTTCTCAACTATGCTAACAACTTGTACGACTCTACTGGAAATACAAACAACCTCCTCTTAGAAATATAGGCTTCCACAAGGAATCATGACCTCTCTTAAAGAAAACTTGGCCTCTCCTGGAACCCTCAAGAGCTCAATAACTTAGCCTCCTTATCTGCAGAAAAATGATGGTAGAATCCTTCCTCCAGATTTCATAATCTGGAAGAATACTGATGAAAGAAAGCTGAATAAATATTCATTGCTTCAAATTTTGTTGAAACCCTCCTTGGTGTCAAACCCCACACTATCACTGTGCCCTCTTCACTGTAATGAATGATCTCTAAGACTGCCCATCGATTTCCTTTATCATCTCTCGTTGATAAATCAACAACCATGATCTAATCTCAATCAACGGCTAAGGTCATATTGACCCTGTACTTCTCCCAAAGGGATCAAAGAACAAATCTAGGAGCTAGTGACCAAGATTTGTTAATTATATGACTCTTAAACACAACAATTTTTCAAGAAGAGATAGTTTTGACTATGTATAGGTGAGGGCGACAATTAGATTGCCTGAATAGTATTGTGAGTTGAGTCCAGTGATACTCGACATAGGGACATTCATTAAAAAAAGGTTAGCAATTTCCCAATGTTCTCTACATATGTGGCAATACAAGGGGCCCTGATAGCCTCTTTTTTCAATGTGATCCCATGTTACTGTTCTTTTGCGAGCTAGCATTCATAGCAAATATGATATCTTTGGCCACCAATGTCCATCCCACATCTACGAACATATTTTATCCTTGCGACATAAATTATTTGTTATAATTAAAGAGTAAGCTTATTTTACTAAGAGCACTCCAGTTGGCTTGTACCCCCATATTAGTTTGTCAGGGCCATTAATTATTTGGATCTTTCTTTATTCAAGCTCCTATTTAAGAGCACACCATTTCTCCTGATAGATCTTAAAGCCCCATTCTTCCTTGCATCTCTAGATCCTCTAGGGAGAGTTTTTATTGTGTCTTCTCGTAATGTACCACTTGCGTGAATCCTT
This sequence comes from Pinus taeda, assembly GCA_000404065.3. Taxonomy (NCBI): domain Eukaryota; kingdom Viridiplantae; phylum Streptophyta; class Pinopsida; order Pinales; family Pinaceae; genus Pinus; species Pinus taeda. The sequence continues at coordinate 104,839 of APFE031697685.1, forward strand.
TGCCTTTCATGAGAGCTGCCAACTTAGGGAAACAAAGTGAGGATTATGGCGGGGGGGGGGGAAGGGGGGAGGGGAAGTTGCTACCAAAAATCCTCCCATAATTTAGCTTGACCCCCATTGTTTATTTCCAAGAACGAGTTTTTCGGACTAGGAATTTGTTTTGATTCATTAGGTTCCATATTGATAAGCCAAATGTGAGTCTAGTGGAGCGTAACTTGGAGACAAGACTCTGTCCCAGGAAATATTTATTGTTCCATATTGATTTCCATAAATCATCACCATCAAATTATAAATTTTAATATACATATAATTTTAATACATTTTTAAAATTCCAATCTTTTTAAATTTAATATACCTACAATTTTTTTGTTGTTGGTGAAGTTGACTTTCTATTTCTCTAAGCAAAATTCACATCGAAATCCCATAGTTTTATGTTGGTTTACCACTAGGGAAACCAGACCAACACAAAATTGTAGTTTCTAGGAAAAAGAAAGAAAGAAGAGTTCACTAAGTTTGTACCAAAACATAAGAAAAACATTTAGATAGACTAGGAAACTAAGGCCATTTTTCATCACTAAAATGAAAAAACTAAGACTAGGAAAAAAAAAACTAGTTGAGTAAGAGTGAATTTAATATTTTTCAAAGTCAGAGGCCTCAACTGGGATAGGCTCCTTGGTACTGTGTGGTGAACAACTCAGTGCAAGACATAGTGCTAGGTGAGCCTTGATTTTACTAAGACTACATTGCAGAAGGCATGAGAGCACCTAGAGTTCATCTAACTAGAGGAGGACTTTTTCTCAAGCCTCATTTTGGTCTATCAACATCCCAACAAGCAAGCTTTTGGACATCATTAAAGGTCAATAATGTGGATATGGTAATTGAAACGACCTCGTGAGTGACCAGTATGAGGAACCCAAACTGCCATCTTCACTCTCACTTCATAATATGTCAGGCACTAATGCTCATTAGTTATATCCCACTTTGTATTAGCAATAATTTCCTAGATCTGAGGAGGAGTATGGGTACAAAATCGTTTGGTGGAGCTTTTTTCTCATTGATAGGCCTCGAAGCCACCCATTTCTCGATAATAGGCAATTCCTTGCTTGAAATGGGCATGTTGTCATGGAATTGTAAAGTGCAACTAGAGGGGGGAGGCATGTCAAGGGGAGGGTTAGATGGTAGCTCAATGGGTGGCAAGGGAGCCTAGGACATGGTGGGGGGGGGGGGGAGTTAACAGTGGTGATGGAGGGTGATGAGGAGAAGTGGCTTATGGAGATGGCATGAAAGGAACTGAAGGAGGCGAGGGATGTCAGGTGAGTTAGAAATGAGACCTGGGGAAAAATACAAGAAAACCTAAAACTAGAGAAGAGGGCTAGTCGAACTAGAAGGGTAGAACTAACAACTAGAAGGGGAAATAGTTGTGGAATCCTTGAGGATCTTCTAGAAAAACAAGAAAGGTGAGACACAAAATAAGAAACAACAAGCAACCAAAGCTTGAGACAAATATATGCATGAAACTAGAGTTGCCAAATGAAGCCCAATGTTAGTGTATTACCTAAATCCATCGGACTAAGCTCATAAACCAATAAGGATCATTGTAATTTGTGTCTCTAAAGATGGATATGCTCATTTCTATAATGCTCTACCTCTGTGAAGGACCAATATCAAACCAATATGCGCTATAAGCTTTGCGTCACATGTGACATGCGACCAGTGAGAATGAGAGGAGGTAAAACACCTTGGACCCTAAGTGCGTCAAGAGAGTTCAAACATTGAAAGGTTTCTTGTGTGCAGTATCGACAAAATAAACACGGAGTCAAGAAGCAACCTCTTCAAAGTTGACATGATGTGCAATGGAGTACTCGAGGGGGGAGGTATTGCCATGTCCACCCACTATATCAACAAATGCAATGGATAATGCCTCCCCATATATCTTTTGCATGCCACCCCATTAATAAAATATGTGTATAATTTTAAATGTTCTCTAATTTTCAATTTTCTAACATCACATTTTAATTTTTTAAATATAAATTCTAAATTTTAATATTTTTTTCAAAATTTATTAATTTAACATCCTTTAATTTTAATAAATTTTACAGATTAAATCTTTTTTTATTATTTAAATATACGTTTAATTTTAATAACTTTTCAAAAATTTAATCTTCTTTGATTTTTAAAATTCAAAAAATAACATTTATTTATATTTAATTTTAATAATAAATGTAAATAATATATATATATAAACTATATATATATAATTTTAATTTAACATATAAAAATGTTTCATATAGTAATTTATTAATAATATGGTATAATTTATATTTTTTTAAAAATTATTATAATGGATAATTGTTCTCTATGCGTTGATGTGAGTGAAATGCTAAAAACAATATAAAACAATTAATGGATGATGAATATTATAAAACAATTAAATAAAACAATTAATGGATAATGATTTTTTTTCAACGTAGATGTATTTAAAACAATTAAATAAAAGAAAGAGGTGTCTATTTTTTGTTTCTTAAATTTTAAATATTTTATGTTTTGTTTTTTGAAACTCGGTAAAAATAATTTTGGTGAGATTATAATGTTTTAATATTTAAATTGTGTTATAAAATGTATAATAATGTTTTAATTTTTGATAGGGTGGAAGAGCGTAGGTATGTAGGAAGATGAAGGGGAATTAATTCTTTGAGCAATTGGACATGAGTTATATGTGGCGATATGTACAACACAATACATAAAATTTTCGAGATCATGGACGGAAGGTTTATTATCGGGTTGGTGAGTTCAGTCTAGATGAGTGCAAGCCTATTTATGGGCGGTTGGGAGAGTGTTGTTGATTGTGAAGAGTATGCGCAGGCAACCAACGTGTGCATGCTCCTTCGTCTTTGGTTCTTTGCGTTTTTGGTTCCTATGGACAAGTGGAGAATTACAGGTGGAGTTGTTGGGGGCAAGTTGCTTCAGTTATGGGATCTTGGTCATGCGAAGAATTAGCGTTTGTTATGCTCTGCAGTCAAAGGGGCATCTCAGTACTAGCTACCCGCTTCTGGCATTCTAGTAAGTACATTCGACAACCCATGTTATCTTCGTAGAGTAATATTTTTACTGTTGGGGGGTTGGATCCATATCCTAAATGCCACTTATTAGGTTTATGGATATCTAGATTGAGACTCTCGAGCCTTAGACTAGAAGTTGGAGGTTGTGGTTGCTGGGGTTCTAGAGGTCGTGTGCTTTGTGTTCATCTTCATGGGTTTTTTATGTTTGTATGTTCCAACTACAATGGCATATACATAACCACTTGTTGATGGCTATAAAGTCTCCTTACGACTTAAGATAATTGGGGCTTCTAGTACGCTCATAATGCTCTTTGAGCTACCCATGTGTCCTGAAGTGTGCGATGGTAACTTGGTTGGTATAACAATTTTTGAGTGGAGAAGCTTGGTGTTGACGTGCAGTGGCATTTTGGCAGAGGGTAGGTGAAGTCTTGGCTGGGTTTCGCCCATCTTAAGAGAGGTCTTGATCTAGGTGGTTCCAGAAACAATCAGAAGTCAAAGAGGGTTCAGGAAAAGCTCAAAAATTAAAGTTGTTGTATCGCAATGAAACCAAGGTCAGATTGAATATCTTGTCGCAATCTTTTTAACGGTGTAAACAACACCTCAATCCGACATCGTATGTGAAAGTTATGGGCAATCAAAGCTTTGGTCAACTAGGCCCCTTAACTAAAGTTAGTGGAGTGCAACTAAATTTGGAGCTTGGCTAAATTTGGAGGAGTTGCTAAATTTGGCAAAAATTAACGAGGCAACAATTTGGCACTTTGCGATGACTGTTCAGTACGGTGACAGTTCTGGTGTACAGAACTGGCGAAATTGTCGCTTACTTAATTTTTCGATGACCCCAAAAATTCTGTCGATGATTTTTGATCAATGCATTTTAAAATAAAAAAATTCAAAAATAAAATAAAATAGGGGTCGACTAACTTGACGGGCTCACCAACCTACCCGCCCATCACATATATATATATATATATATATATATATATATATATATATTATATATTATATATATATATATATATATATATATATATATATATATATATATATATATATGCACCCAAATTTAAAAGGGGCAGTGGGGATCGAACCCGCCCGACCGGGTAGGCGAGCCTGCCCAGCGGGCGACTCCCAAACATAATATACCACCAAATTTCAAACAAAACAGAGGCATAAAATTAAAGCAACAAGTTTTGAATCCAACCCTCTCCACCAACTATTTGTCATTTATGCCATTACACCAAACAACCAAGACATGGTAAATTTTCCCAACCACGCTTATTTAACCAAATTGCTACCATTTGAGTGAAAGATACAGAGAAAAGTTGAGAGGAACCACATAGCAGAACCAAGAGGAGGTGCGATTTCGAGAGAGAATATTCCCATGCAGAATCAGTGAGGAATCTTAGAGATTCCTTTGGAGCTAAATTTTCATAGTGTCAGAGTTATACTCAAATGAAGTAGAAAAATTTCGCCAGGATTTAGATGACATGATCGATTTTCTGATCCGAGCAACAAAATTTTAGTCAGCATGCAGAAAATAATATTTATGGAATCTTGAGGACTCTGAAAGATTCCCTCGAGGCCTGAAAATGATAGTTTTAGAAGCATATCGAATTTATACTCATTTTTCTTAGTTTTTCACCAAGAGAGCGATGATCTGATCCGATTCTTCATTTGAGCAACCAAATTTCAGTCAACCCGCAAGAAGGAATCTTTGAGATTCCAAGTGGACTAGATTTCGACCGAAGCCAAAAGGGGTCGAGTTTACAATCATTTTTCACAATTTGTCGCCAGGAATTCAGTAGTGCTGTATATTTCTCCAACAAAGGTGTGCATTTTCAGGCCATTCCCATAAATGGAGGTATAAAGTGTCTTTGTACATGCATGTAATTCGATTTCGCTGAAGATTAATGAAAGAGGTCTCCCCACATTGAGCAGGGCCCATAGACATAACCCACACTAGGTGAACTTCGTTGTCAACTTGTTTGTGTCTTTGCTTCTCATGGTTGTCGTTTATTTCCACTTCTTTTATGTGAATGCATCTTATGGTTACATGCCCTTTTAAAAACAATCTTGTATGCATCTTTGAAGTGAAAAGATTTGGATAAGGTCTAGTCTTGGTAACTGGGGAACTGCAAGGTGGGATATAGGGTTCTTGAGGAGCCAAACTTCTGTGTAGTGTCAGAGGCAAGGTGTGGATTTCAAGGTGCTGGAGTTCAATTGACAATGTACAAACAATGTGGTAGAGCGCGACGTCGGTTAGGACTAAGAGGCCAACACGGAGAGCATAGAGGGCTAGCTTTGGATGGAGGGGGAGAAGGCAATGTGGAAGCATAACTGGAGGAGGAGGTGGCCTTTATACGTGCCCTTTCTCCTAGTCATGTTGTTATGTCTCCCCCTTTTGACACTTTGGACTCCCAAATGAGACATGTCATCCTTTTTATGGAACAACTAGAACATGATCACCACGATGATCGAAATGAAGCCATCAACTTCATGAATGGTCTGCAACAAAACCAATGGAGTATGTTGGACCATTTGGCTTCACTTCAGTGGGGGTCAACACAAGTTGGAAGAGCGTATGAAGCACATGAAGGAAAGGTTGACACACTTAAAGTTCTATGTCCATGGAGATCACAGGTCACTAAATCCTCCAAGGCAAGAACCAAATATTCTGATACTAGCAAATCCTCATGTTCCATGATATTAGTGGGTTGTCTCTTTATCTTAGGGGTTTCTTGGGCATTCTGGTCATTCTGTTTTTAGATTCACAACAACTTCTGACATTTTGTACTTATTTTTTGTGTATCCCTTCTAGCCAACAAATATGGTAGGAGTGAGGCCAGAAATTCAGTATATATGGGGCTGATATGATATAATCTTTTGATGAATTAATAAAAAATTTTGACCAACAAAAAGAAATTAATATCTTAAAAAATTGATAATTATATTATATAAATCATATAACTAAAACTTAGATTCCAATGATCTTTAAAAATTTAAAACAAAATTACTAAATATATACCTATTAACTTTATATATGATTTTTATTTATAATTTAATACATTATTATTTTTTCTATGTTTAAAATTAAATGAATAATAAAAATATTTCTTATTATTATATTTTAATTATTAAAATTTTATCAATTAATTTTCAATGAGTTGAGTGTAAGAATGTATTATCCAATCATTTTCAAAGTTGTGTTGAATATTATTTATGTTTTTTTGTAAGCTTGGAAGACTACATCTTTATCATGTCCAATATTTCATCCCAATCTAATAGGAAATTAAATGGAGACTTCACATCAATAAATATTTTAACAAAACACCCAATCACCATCTATCCAAGACCCCGTATATATATTGAATATCATTTATCTTAAAATAATAACATTTATCTTTATTTATTTATAATTAATATTAATTTTTTCACTACTTTTTATCTTCGTATTCTCTCATATATATAAATAAAACACTAACATGGTGTAAAACATTTTCCGATTACAATTTACTTATTATAATAGTTGATTTTATTAAATGATTATTTATTATTTATAAATATTTTATCTTCATATCTCATTATATATATAATATATATATATATATGAACTCAACACTTTGTGAGACATTTTTCGATTACAATCTATTTCTTGATGTGACTTCTTATGATTGTCGATTTTGTTAAACGATAATTAGGCTGATAGGCCTTCTTTTGAATCAGTTCGATCATCTACACTTCTCATATTTTTTTTACATTTGTGCACATATTTTTAAGCCACCTTTTTGCTCTCCACCTTCACATCTATGCCATGCCGGAGTCTTTTACGCCAGAATTTCGGGAAAATGCGTTTGAATTTTTATGGAGTTTATGGCAATGAACATGGAGGACACCATAATGCTCACAAGAAGGACATTTGTGCGTGTCGGGGTCCTATAATCACGTCTTTGAGGTTTCAGATCCAATTCCAGGTTTCATGTCACTCTAATTCCACCACTTGCTATGAATATGGATTCTCCTGCTGCCATGGAGGCTCTTCTGAGGTAGTCTCAAAGACTTAAGAGACCCATTGATCTTGTTCAAACACTCCATGAAAGGCAAATGAAGGAAGTCCCTACACGGTACATCCTTCCATCTGATCTAAGGCCAATTCGTCCTCTTTAAGTCCAACACTCTCTTCGCATCATCGACCTAGTAGGCCTGGAAGACATCAACCAACCCTTCAAGACTGTGAGCCAATTAGCTTAGGCATCCCAGGAATGGGGTTTCTTTCAGGTTTGTATAGGATCACAGTTTTGGCATTTTCTTTTTTCCCTTTCCTCTGTTGATCATCCAACCAATTTTGTTATTGTTTAGATTTGTAATTTCATTGGTTTTCAGTTATTTTGAAGATAATAAATCATGGCATACCTTTGTCATTGATATAGATTGTGAAACGAGTTTCACAAGACTTTTTTTTATCTTTCCCCTGAAGAAAAACGAGAACAATGTCCTGTGAGTCTTGGAACTAATATGCTTGAAACCTATGGCCAGTTCTTTGACATTTTTGATGACACACTCTTGGATTGAGTCGATGCCCTTTTTCGTTATATTTCTCTAGAGTGGGCCAAGGTCATTGAGCAATGGCCCAAAACACCCTCCACATACAGGTACAACTCTATACACATATACGGTGTGCGATAATTGAAACCCTGATATGAGATTACATCCATTCTAATACACTACTGTCTTCTGTCAGAGGGTTTAGGGCTAGACCCAAATTATATTGAAACCCTAATCAAAGAACCCAACTCAGAATTAAGTATTACTTTCCTTTCCCTCAACCAGATCTGGTGAATGGCCTTAGACCGCATTCAGATGGAGATATACTGATTGTTTTGCTCCACGATGGGGTGGACGATTTCTAGGTCCAAAAAGATGAGCAATGGTTTAGTGTGGCCCATGTTCCTGGAGATATTATCGTCAACATTGAGGATTTGTTAACATACAATCCAAAAAAAAGCACAACGCTGCCTAAAATGCCAAAGTCGGGGAACTTTCCAGTGGATATGTTCAAACAACTTCTCTCCTTTAGCGCATTTTCATGTCCTGGTAGGCCTGAATTCCAGTAATTTCGTGAAATGTGAGTTCATGATTTCACTAGACACAATAATAAAGCTAATTTCTATAACGGATTGCTTGGAATAATATCATAGAATACGTGTGGATGGATTGATAAATTTCCATTTCCACATCTAGCAAAATTCGAGCCATTAATGTGCGTTCTGTGGGGGCCAGTCCCTTTCATCATGCACGTGGCGTAGACACACAGGCTACGAATCAAAACTACTACGCTCATACTGGAACTTGATGTTGCCATGGTATTGATACCTACTACTATTGCACACTCTAGTTTGCGGCGCCAATTATTTTTACCGGTTCTGATAAATTAGAGCCACCGCCACCATAGTGACAAAGGCAACGAAGCTGTTAGTTTGACTGATCACACTTCCATTGAGGTTTGCATGTGGCTAGTGAGTTCAAGCTAGGCCTTGGTGTTACTGGTTTTAACCAAGTCTGAAAGTCCTAAGGGGCAGAGTCTACGTTTGCTCTTTTAAAAGGTACACCATGGTCTTACAGTCCTAAAATGTTAGGTTCTGAAAGGTTGTAAGGTCCCGCCCTACTTTGGAAGGGAAAAGTCTTATCTTAACTCTTACAATGTCCTGAAAGATCGACCTAGATATTGTATTGATCCTCCAAAAGTTGAGGAATCGGTAGCGGTCTATAAAACATTTAGGGTGTTGGTTAATTTTATACCACTTTTCCTAAATAGATTTGTTTCTTCATTCTTTGTGACAGTTCATTTACTTGGGCAGATGGAACCTTTTGTTTCAATCCACTACCAATTCCAGAGCAATAGGATTTTGCACTGCAACTTCATTGCTTTCCATGGGGATTAGAGTTTGTCATTGAGGTTATTTGAATCGTGATCTTGATGTTATTCCCTTTTTAAACAGACAACTTTGGTTAAGTTCGTTTCTTGTTGAACAAGCCTTTTTTATGTTACAATGTCTGTAAAGGCTAAACTGTTAAATTTGGGGTTTTGCAAGTGTAAGAAGGGCATTACATAAGCAGTATGAGAGTTTTTTTATATATCTCAAAAATGAATTCTTTAATGTAGCTTGATTACTATTTTTCTTCAATGATAGTTGCTAAGTAAAAGGGGCAGCATGTGGATCCATGCAAATGGGGCAGGTAGTCTCATGAATACCCTCTTTGTGGCTCCATGCAAATGGGGCAGGTAGTCTCATGAATATCCTCTCTAAATGTTATTATAGTCATATTGACATGCAACAAAATTATCAATAAGGAATTTCACTTTGGATTTTTTAAGTAAGTTCACAATTTAGAATATTAACTTGTATATAGTTTGGTAGGCATGCTGAAGATTGAGTCAGTTTTATTTTGGGAAAAGAAAAAAGTAAACAACTGGGCCATTTAGTGGCTACACACAAATGCCGATTCTGAAAGAAAAGTAAACAACTGGGCCATTTAGTGGTTGAACACAACGCCGATTCTGAAAGAAACCAACCACAACAGTCAGCTAAACAGATACAAAGTAAAAACCCACACAACAGTCAGTTAAACAGATACAAAGGGAAATCCCATAAAAAGAAAGAATAGATATGAATTCTGCTCCTAATACCAACTAACTACTAAACTTCTTATACCAATTAACTACTAAACTCCATAACTTGTTCTTAGAACCAACTAACTACTAAAATTCGTAAACTGTTCTTAGAATAGTTACATCGGTTAAACCTTCCCATAGTGTTTGTAAAATGGTAGAAGAATTATCTAATGGCAGATAGTAAGCAATGGGAAAGCAATGGGAAATACAAAGGGAAATCCCATAAAAAAAAGAATGAATATAAATTCTGCTCCTAATACCAACTAACTACTAAACTTCGTAATCTGTTCTTAGAATAGTTACATCGGTTAAACCTTCCCATAGTGTTTGTAAAATGGTAGAATAATTATCTAATGGCAGATAGTAAGCAATAAGTAATACAAGAGTGCCCACCACTGGGTAGTGCCTAATACAAATCTGAGTCGAATGTCAATCATCATGTTTCTTATGCCACATTTTGATGTGTTGATTGTTGCTACCCCTGAATTGATAAATGAAGCCCATCTTAACCTATACAAGACTATTAAAGCTGGGGAGTATGTAACTGACTATACTAGCCAAGATTTTCATGGAAAAGGCCCTCTTGATGCTCTTTCTATATAGCAGGAAAAACAACGGAATGTCTAATCCTTCAATTGCATTTCCATATGATGTACATAAGATGTGTATACTATGTTATAAGTTTTGAATGGAAAGTATAATTATAAAATAGTTTGGGTTGGACATTATCACTCTGTAAATTATACAGAATAAAAGGAAAGAAATTTACTGGTTGTGTATTCAAGATTATTTTCCATATATATATATATATATATATGGAAAATTTACAATATATTATATATATATATATACATGAAAATTTACAATAATTTTTTTATTATGAACAATGTATCAATAAAATGTAATCTTTTAATGTGTATGGTGAAATAATTTTTGTATGATCAAAATTGAAATATTCTATATATACACAATTTAAAAATAGTCTTTTCATCTAAATCTGGTCATACAAGTTCAAGCATACATCTCCAATAATAATTGAAATAATAAATAGTAACTAAAATAATAAAGTTTTATTGAGATTATTTGCGCCTACATGAGGAATATTGGACCATAGAAAAAATAAAAAATAAAATAACAAATGACATTTAAGCAGAAGCAGGATGGACAACAACATAATTTTATGGTAACCCGGATTTATGATGGACAAAAAATGTACCACCATCTATTAACCTAATAAGAAAATGCTTGGTGAGGGAATTGGATGAAAGAGATGATATTTTGGAGTGTTGCGTTGAGTAACTCTTACATAGTTAATAAATTGGTGAACAACCGTGGAAGAACAAAAACATAGCCCAGTGAAAAAGTTCTTAGGGAAATGAAAGGATTCACAATTATTCAATATGGTCATTAAGGCATAATACTTCAATGGTGGAAGGCAAGATTACCGATAATCAGAGGATAATTTGAGGAAAACAAGGATAGCAAGTTTCTCTATATATATAATATTTATTTATCAGATTTAGGAGAAAAAAGACATTATTTTATTGTTAACCTTACTTTGAATAGAATGTCCTCTCTTGATCTCTGACTCTTCAACCCATAAAAACAGTTGTATCTCTATTCCAGATGCCTATTTTAGGTGCCTAAACTTTTCAATGATTTTGTTCCCTGGAGGAGCTCTAATGAACACCAACAAGCTTATATATGGCAATTTATAGTGTAAAATAGTAGAACTATTAAGATGGTAGAGAATTATTAATTAAATAAGCACATATGAAGTAGTTAATTCTACATTGCCTGATTATTAATTGCTTTAGGGTTTTTGGTAGCAATTTTTTTTGGGTCAAATCTTCAATTTTGTGGTTTAAACTAAGTTTTTGATTGCATATATGAATTCAATAAGTTGAAAGGGCACTCGATTTTCAAGAGTTCACAACTCAAACTTGTGGTTTCAGCAAGTCACTGCTTGATTTTGGGCAATTTTGACCCGAAAATGTGTAAAAAAAACTCTCCAAAAAGTCTTATAGGTAAACTATGGCCAAAGAAACTAACCAATGTACATTTTTTTGTTCAATTTATTCTTAACTTGTTTCTGGAAATAATGTTTAAAATGGATGTCTAACTATACTATGTTATGTATATTTTGGTTGGAATCCAACAAATGATTTTTGGTTAAATTAGTTATTTTATTATTTAAAATCTATTTTTAAATAATTCAATGGATTATGTACTTTGAAAAATTGAGATATTAGATTAAGCTTATAATTTCAACAAATTCATTTTAAATAAATTTGACCATAAAATATGAAAACAAAAACCTCCAAACATATAACAATTAAACTCTAACATTTTAAAATTATATTATTTTCTTGTTTTAAATATTTTAAATATAAATTTGTGATTTTAAAAAATAAATCAAATTTAATTACTCTTAAATAACAATTTTAAATCTGTTTCATCACCATAGTTATTTTCCAAATACTTATTTTCCAAAAATAAGTTGAACTTAGTAGCGTAGAGATGGGTTGTAGCATGGGATTTTACTCATTTTCACTTATTTTATTCGTTAAATACAGTTTATCTTAAAATAAATAAATCCGTCATTGTAAATCTGTGATTCCGTAAGAAGTTTTGTATATTTTTATATATGTTGTTCCATTAACCACATCTAATTTATTTAATTTATGTGATTTAGTGAAGAATCTTTGTATATTTATATATATGTTGTTTCATTAACCACGTCTAATTTATTTTTTTACAGTTTGTGATTTTGTGAAGAATCTTTGTGTTGAAAACCTGGAATGTACATTTTTCTAATTAAATTTTGTATTAATTATAAGATTCGTATGGAAATCTTGTGATTCACGAAATTTGTATACAAATTTTATTGCCATTATTTGGAGTCTGTCATCCAAAGGGAAAGTTGGTTAGAAGTTAATTCACATTAAAACATATTAATGAGATTTTATTACAGTTGGTTAGAAGTTAATTCACATTAAAACTAAACACTTATGTATTGTGAAGGTAGTGAGTCCCGAGCTGTAATGAAACTACTGTATGGTGGTGTACACTGTAAAGGTTGGACCTGTCCTGGTGGTGTGGTTGCTTCTTAGTCTTTGACTATGTAGTGTTTGAAGGTTATTATGCTTCTATAATCTACAGGGAAGCAAGTAAGTATTTTACTTATGTTTCCTAAGATTATATTTTTAACACTTCATGGATAATAAATTAATTTGTTTTCTTTGTTACTAAGAAAAGTTGAAGTGGATCAAATTAATCTTATTTTTAAATTGATTTTATGTTTTCTTATATGTATTTATGATTTTTTTTACTATTTTCAAAAAATAGAAAATAAAATAAATTCAAAAAAGAAAACTTAGTTTTAGTTTTCTTCTAGTGTAAGAATGAATTTAGAAGAGAAATTTCTGCGTTAGGGTTGTAGTTTGTATAGGGATTAGTTATGGGAAAAGAGTGCTTAATGTGCAGATTAAAAATTAGAGGAATATAATTATGTATATAACACGTTACCGCACATCCATTCATAGTAACTTGTAAGATTTCTTTCCTATTGTAATGTACCACAGACATTTCCTCATAGTTAGTTTTTGGAAAAAAATCACCATTTACATTTTTGTAATTAGCTATTATGTACATTATCAAATAAATTTCGAAATATATAAACAATAATTTGAAAATTATAAAAAATAAATAGTTTCATTATTTATGTTGTAAATGAGGGTAGTTTGGACAATTATACCTTAACTAAAATGAGTATGAGCATAGTGCAAAAATATGGCTCGAAATTGGATAGGAGTTTGTGGTTTTAACAGAAAGAGGGTCACAAGAACTTATATATATATATATATATATATATATATATATAATGATTATATATAATATAACAATGACTTATTAAACTGAGAATTGATAACCAATAATGATATATATAATTAAATAAGTAAAAAATTATAAAAAGGAGTTTAATATATATATTATGGATAGTAGTTTAGTTTGTTTTCTTTGTTACTAGAAAGGTTGAAGTGGATTAAATCGATCTTATTTTTAAATTGATTTTATGTCACCCGGTTTAAAAATGAAAATGCCGTAGAAAAAGCTGCTGGTCAAATTTAACCCCTGATGGGACCCAACAACAAAGAAAAGTGGTCAGTGACATGTTACATTTATATATATTAATTAATTAATGGAAATCAGGTTGCTATGTGATTCATTTCACTAGTTTCAATCCCACTTCTTCACCCGTGTGAGCATCACACGATGCAATGAGTGCTAAGTGAACTATTCAAAAATCACGAAAAATTAGTTAGTTACAACTACCTCTCATGGAAATGGTCATAGACGAATGACTTACTTAACATAGTTGAATCCCAAAATGATATCTAATATATATATTTTTTGGCCGCAATAATTTATTAAACTAGTAATTGTTGAAAAATAAGTATATATATAACTGAATAATTATTTTATTAAAAATCATATGATGAGCAGCTTAAAAATGAAATCGTTGTAAAAAAACTGCCTGTCAAATTTAACCCATTATGAGACCCAACAACAAAGAAAAATGGTATGTGACATGTTACATGTTTATATGAAATAAAATGATATTTTAAGGTCCACGAGACTAAAATTAGTCTATGAGACCATTAGTTCCCTGTTTTTTGCTCTTTGCAATTCAGTCCTTTTCTGATTCAAATTGATGATGAACTGACCCAACCTTCCAACAATCTCTTGACTAAAAAGACAATGCCAAGAAACTGATGCTAACATGTTCCCATAACTTTCTCTGATGTCTTTGAATGCATCACATTTCAAAATGAAATGTTTTTCCGATTCCACAACCCCAGACTTGCAAAATGTGCACACCCTTTCTTCCCAAGCTTCTTTAGGCCTTTTCCACTGTCCTGTTTCACATCAAAGTTGATGTGAGTTGGTCCTTAATTGAGCAATAAGAGCCTTTGCCCTCCACGAAATGCTAGCTCCAATGAACTCTTTTTGTTGTAAATCACACATAGGGTTGAATTCCTCAAAGTAATATTTCTTCTTTCTACCCAACTCTTTTCCCCATACCTTTTTACGAAACTTCCCCATAACAAAATTCTTTAGCTCCTTGCTATTTTTGGGACATGCATTGAGGTAGATATCCCATTTTTGCATCCATGTGTAGTTTTGTTTCATCCATGTTTTCTTTCTTTCACTGATGCCTTCATTGAAGATAACATTAGGCCATCTACCTACTCTCATTTGTTCAATTCTTTTTAGGTATCTTATGAGCCACACCATAGCAATTGCTTCAATGGAAGTTCCTCCTATTTCACTCAACATTATCTCATAAGGTACCGAACATTTTATTTTGAACTTGCTCATGATCAAGCGTTTTTAGATTTTCTCAATTTGTTTCCATTTTGAGACGGGAGTGCTGCTAGCCTACAATTCACACCCATATAGCATCACTGAACAAACTAGGAGTCCAAAAATCACTTTAATCATTTTCCAATCCCATAACTCTACCTCTCTACATCTGTTTTAAGAGCATATAATGATTTCCACTCTCCTAAAATTCTCTTCTTTCTGCAGTCTTCCCAATTTAGTTTGTTGTTGAAATCAATCCCAAGGTACTTGTACTCCTTTACTTCTTCAAGAATGTTATCTTTAAAGAAGAAAGTATGCTGGCTCTACTTTCTTTTATTAGAAAAAATCATTATTTTGGTCTTGCTAATATTGACTTGCATCCCCACTGCTCTACAAAAATGCTCAAGGGCATATACATGCATTTGCAATCCATGGGCCGATTTAGAAATCAATACAATATCATCAACATATAAAAGAAGATTTATCACAAACTCCCCCAACCGAGCACCATCTCCACCTTGCGGATTTAGCCATTCTTCCAATTTATCAATATATAGACCAAAAAGAGTGGGGGATAGAGGGCAACCTTGCTTGACTCCAATGTCACTTCTAAAGCTTTCTGAAATACCTGCTGAGGTTCTAATTTTGGCTTTCACTTCTTCATAAAGTCTATGGACAACGACTATATAATGCACAGGAATTTCAAGTTCTTCCATTCTACACCACAACTTATCCCTAGGGACTATGTCAAATGCTTTCTTGAAGTCAACAAAGTAGCAAAATACTTCTTCTTTGTCCTCCCAAAGCTTTTCAACAATGTGTCTCAACATGATGCCATGATCCACTGTAGAATGTTTCAGCCTAAAACCCGCTTGTCCTCTTGCCCTCTTTTCTTTTACTTCTGCCCACTTGCTAATTTTGTCTTCTACCATGCTACCGAAAAGCTTTGCAAACAAAGGATTGATCATAATTGTTCTATAATTGGATGGATTATTAATGTCTCCACTTTTAAAAAGGGGTATTGCTAGGCTAGTTGTCTAGTCACCTGGGAATCCTTGCTGAATGATGTTGTTGAATATTTTCATGATGTGTGGTGCAAGAGAGTTCATTCCCCATTTTAGATACTCTATTGGAAGTTCAACCAAGTCCTTTGCCTTTCTTGTTTTCAGCTTCTTAATTGCATTCTCCACCTCTTGTAATGTGAAGAGCTTTGAATTTGTGTTGATCCTATGGGGGGACCCTGCCTCAGATTCTTTCTCATAGAGTTGCCTTGCATAATCAAACCATTGATTGGTTGTAATATTATTTTCAATTTGCTTGTTCCTTGGTTGCAGTTCCTACTAGAAAAGCTTTGGATTATTCTTGCTTAAACATATTAACTCTTCTCTCCTTGTTTGCATGAACTCATCTTTTTTCCTTTTTAGTATTTGCTTATATAACTTTACATTCATCTTCCCTTTTCCTACCTTTTTCAAGGTTCTCCTTGCCATTTTGCATTCCTCATCAAACCAAGCATTTACAGGAAAGCAATTTGATTCTGATTTCCTATTTTTTGCTCTTTTGCACTTCTCAAGTGCACTTTGGATTATATTTGTTAACTCATGGCTGTTGAAGCGTTTGAAACCAATTTTCTCTTTCTGAATTAATCTCTCTAACATTGTCTTGAAGATAGTACCATTTTCTTGTATTAGAAGAATTTTGCCCCTTGATAGTGATTGTCGAGAGCATTGGGTTTTCTTCTTATGCTGCCTTTCTTCTAACCATGATAACCTTATAAAAACTGGGTTCTGGTCTTATTTTAAGTCCCAAATATGCTCTCCAATACTAACTTCATCTATCTTTTCTATTAAGCTTTGTGAACACATCACATAGTCAACGACACTTGCCCCATTATATGTGTTGCAAGTGAAGTTCCCAAACCTTTTCCATCTATCTAGACCATTGCAAATAATTAGGTTGAAAGCCCCACACAGTGTAAGCAACTCATCTCCAAAATGATTGTTAACTTTGTCATCCTCTGAACACCTCACTAATTGGGGATTCTCCTCTTCAGTGAGCCAAATAGGATTGTTATTCTCTTTGCAACAAAGGATGCTAGCTTGATTATTTGTTGTTTTAGCATTGAAATATCCCACTAAAAGAACTTCTCCCTGCTGAGAGTACACGACAATATCTTGTCTTAAAGTTACATATGGATCCTTGCTGTCAAGCCGCTTATGTTTGTAAGTTTTTGAGACTTGAGGGGCAAAATAGCATGCTGCAATTCTTTTGTGATTCTCATTCTCTGATATTTTCAACCATAAATATTGTTTATTTGCATCTTCTTTAATTAACTGAATGTGATGGCCTTCTTTTTCTTTCACTAAAACTAGTATTCCCCCATACCCTTTGCCATTTTCTGCTACCTTGTTCCAAACTGCCAATTTCAAATAACCGTCAAGCACAGGAGTTTTGCAACCATCATGCTCATGAGTTGCTGTGAGACAAATTATGTCTCTACCTTCCACAATAGGCCCTAACCCAGGGCCCCTCCTCCAAGGGTAACCTCTACAATTCCAACAAACTAAACTTAAGTAGACCTGGGTAGGATTTGACTGCTACGCAGTTTGGCACATAAGACTCAAATTTGAGTCTTCACCCCTTTTTGTCCATGCTGCTCTTGTTGTTTTCATCTCTATTATTGAATTCTCTATTTTTTTCTTTACTATTAGCATGCTGCCCTGATTTTCCTGGAAGCCCAAACACTGTAATAACAACTTTCCCATTGTACAACAATGCCCTTTTCCCTTCATTACTTACTGTTCTAATTTTATCCACTCCATCCCTTCTCTCCTCTTGTTGTTTTTTGGTTAAATCCTCATCGAGGAAGAAGTATGAGCCTTTCAAGAGTTTCTTTTGCCCAAAAGCTGTCGTTTTTCTTGTACGCTTGCCATGGTGAATTTTATGGGTCGAGGCCTCTCTTCACATATCCTCCCAACCCTTCTTGCTTGGCAACTTTGCCCTTTCCAATGTAGTTTCTCTTTCACAAAGTCTCTTGTCAAATTGAGAGTACTTTCATTCTTCCCATAATCTCTTATTCCCCTGATAATAAAGTTTGTTTTTCTGTCCTGTCTTTATTTTTGTTCTATTTCCTGTGCTCTGCGATCACTTGCATCTTCTTCTTCCTCCGTTCTTATTTAACCATTAGCATCTTCAACTCTAGCTTTGATTTCTTTTGGACTATCTTTCCCACTACTCATTTTTGCCTTCTCTTTGGAAATGTCTGTGTGCTGAGATACCTATGTATCTACCTGAGTTTATTTAGAAATTATCACATCTCTGTTTGTTGTTATTACTTCTTTCATGTTTTTCCATTCTTGTTTCCCTGTCTCTAGAGCCTCTTGTAACATTTTTACCTGTTCTTTTAAATTTCTATTACCTTCCATTATACATTGGTTTGCAACTGTGATCTCTGAAATTTTGCAGTCTCTTTCCTGTTCTCTGGCTTCCAAAATCTCCAGCCTTGTTTTGACCTTCATCAGTTCTTGGACATATAGATCTAATGACCAAGTAAGAGGTGTAGATGTGGGACTGTAAATGATTGATTCTTCTTTATTTTTGTTTCTCTTATTTATTTCTTGTTCTTTTTCTTGATATTGATAAGTTTTCTTCTCATTTGTCCCCATTTAAGGCGAACAATCCTATGCCTTAAAATGCCCTCATATTGCTTTGCATTTACCCAAATCCACCTTCTTGTTTTGTCTGTTGAAGCAATTTTGACTTGACCCAAATGATTTGTTTCCACACAATTTGAAATTTCCTTGCTCTTTATGCCTTGGCTCTTCTGAGCATTTTCCGTGTTCTGAATGTTTACTTATTTAGAAGTTAACTGCCTCATTGCTCTATGCTCACGAAACCCTATTCACGCTGCCTGTCCACTATGCTCACAAAACCCTATCCTCTGCTTGCCTGCCTGTTCACACTACGTGTTCATGCTGCCTGTCACCTGTAAACAATAAAATGCTGAACCTGTTACCCATGCCTGTACTCCATGAGGGAAATGACAATTTTAAGAAGCCCGTGCTTGGTGATTTGTTTCTATCGCTTGATATCTGAGGCTAAAGCGAAGATATTGAAGCATTTAACCAGAAATTCATGAGCATCAACAACAAATTTTCGATCAAAGCAGTCTTTGCAAAGGAGTGGATTAACCACAATTCCACTCTGTGCTAAAGAGTGCCAGCTAATCGCAGATTTCTGTAAGAGAGGCTAATCGCTATGGGCTCAAAAGAATCTGAATCAGGAGCTATATTAATTAATTAATGGAATTTGTTTAATATTTGATAAAGATTTTTGAAAGCTCATTATTGTGAATTTCTTAAGATTTGAATGCAATTTTTTTCATGCGTTTAATTTTTAAATAATAAAAATAGTAATTTTTGTTTGTTTGTTAAGTTTTGTAGATCTTTCTTTTTCACTATAAAATAAGTAAGCAAGTTAATATCATATATATCTTGGTTAGGTGGTTTCAATTTGTCTATCGGGAAACCAAGTGTGTTGACCACGTAACCACATTATAAACCATCTAGTAGCAAAAACTACTTAGTCATGTCCGCAACCATATTTTAGCTGTCTATACATAAATATGACTGCAAATTGTAATTTAAATGCTATCTGCATGAAAACTAATTTAAAAAAGACTAAAAGTCAACGTTCTATTCCTCCTGTTCGGCGGATGTTGAAGCAACCTGGGCCGAACCTTTCGCATTGGAGCCTGATAGCTCAATTGACGTGAACATGCATGGGAAATGTTTCTCTATGCGATCCAAGCGACCATCTTATTTCTGCAATTGAAATTGTAGTTTTTGAAAGTCCTGTTTATAATTTGGAAAGTACTGGATAATAGTTGTCCAGATTTGCTCCATGGCCTTGCCCAGGAGGCATTTCATGAGCTAATACAGATATATGGACTGTTTGTATTGCATCTCTCGGCCTCTGGTGTGTCCTGGGTCCAGAATCAGGATCTTCCAATCCTCCGTGTCTGTTGCTTCCACACTCGCTTAGTGATTTATATATTCCTCCCATTATGTTATGAGCCATTTGATTTCCCCTATGGTGTCATCCGCACAAGCAGCTTCCGCTTCCTAGATCAAGCTGGCCACAAGTTTTTTGCCATGACGTTTTCCTGTCATGCTTGGCTCAGCGTCGTCCTCGCTCCCATGAGCTCTCTTCCCTCGGCCCTTAGCAATCATTGCTCGACCCATAGCCTCAATACCCCTGTACCTTCCCACCAACTTCAAATGTTGTCCCGAGACAAACCTCTGTGCTTTTCTCGACTAAGGAAAATTACCTCTTAGCTAACCTATTACGGGAACAAGAAAACATAATTTCCAAAATGTTAATTTTTGTATTGTCGTCATCCCAAGGTTCTGCCAATGCAACAAATCCGCCACCCATGATTTATGCGCATAACGCCCGAGCGTAAGAACCTCCACCCGAGACTCCCAAGATGCCCATGCATGACCCCTGCCTTACGCGTGTTGTGACTGTGGTCTTGGGAGTGAGGTGCATGGCCACCTACAAAGCTTGTAGCCTAGAGGCCAAGCCTACAGGGACCACGCCTCTCATCTCCTTTGTCCCTTGTTGTCTGCCTCTACCCCCATTTCCCCTGGCTTAGCCTCCGCTTAGCGTGACTTTGGTTCTCCCAGCAACTCGACAACTGAACCCCAGCCCCCATGAGGCACCCTGCCCACAGCTTGCTAACCTCTCCCCTTCCCCACAACTGGCTGAAGCTGGCATGGCCAACGATCTTAGCATGCCAATTCCCTAATTTCAGAGCCTCATCCTGCTACAGCCTCACCTCGACTGACACTCCTTATGGGCTTAGCGTCAAAGCATTTCAGGAACCATAGTGGTCTTGAAGCAAAGACAATCGCTGCTTCCCTACCCTTGACCCCCCGGTTTGCTAGGCATAAAATAAACAAGAATTTGTTTGGGCTGACTCCCTCCTATCTCAGTCCTAAAATCGCCATGTGAGATAACATAATGTTGAACTCGCGAGACACCCTTGCAGACCCCATGGACCTAGGATTATTCTCGTAGACATCCTCTTCCAGGCTAATGCCACTGCCCCAGTTGCTCGCCCACATAAACCCCGTGCCCCCATGCAAGCCCACTAGACTAGACGTAGGGAAGCATAATGAATTGTAGGTAGAGCTAGTTAACCGATAATCTACGTTTGGAAATGACGTATCTCCTCGCCTTCCCAACGCCACTGCTCCACTTTTGCTGTCGTCACCTCTGTGCTTACCCCTTCTGAATTGTTTTCCTTCTTTACGGTCAATAAACTCAACTGCATGTGAATGCTACTTTCACTTCTCCTGCATGCCTTAAGCCTGCCGACGGCCACCACACCTGCGATCTAAGCATGTAGGAAGCAATGTCACCATCACTTCTTGTTGTTATCATTATGACAATCTTAATGGCTCTATTTGCATACTCACACTCTAATGGGGAATTAAAAATTAATTTACTTTCTTTCAGCTAAAAATTCTAAAACATCTAATAGTTAGATCATTTAAAATTCCAAAACAGACCAAACAATAATGCTTCGAAAAATTCCATCGGCCACGTAACCCACAAGGCAAAACCAAGCTACGGCTTAGCATGTGAAGTTAAAGTAGCTGGTATGGACATAGATCTGCATGAAAGTCTACAAAGATATTATTTGTTTTTGAAGTTTCTAATTGTATTGGACAAAATTTACAAATATACTTTCTTTACCTATAATGAAAATGTTTTTTCTTTCCGAAGAAAGAAAAAAAAACCAGTGTAGAGAAAAAAAAAAAAAAAATAAAACTTGTTATGTGTTGAGGGAAAGATGTGGAATTGAGATTTGTTATAAATTAGTGCTCTTTATTAAGAGCAGTTTAAGGACTCCATAAATTGTGGGTAGCCTCCGTTTATGGTTATAGTTGTGCCTGTCCACAACTCTTTCTATCTGAATTGGGAAATTAGCTTAAGCTTTGCTGCGACCAATTAGTTTTTTTCTTTATCCGTGGCCATGGAGCAGATCAGGTTGTTCAGATCAGGTGAAGCAACCTGATCTTTATGAACTTACATAACAAGAGCTAGATAAAATGGATACACGGGTCTAGTTGCTAAGGCCTCTAAGATATAGCCACGAGATTCTATGGAATGTAAAATTTGTCTGTTTTTATGAACTTTTTGGAGGGCATTTACATTTAGGCTTGGCCTGAAACCATTTCACTCAAAGCTAACTTTTTCACTATGACGTAATAATGCATTTCTCATCTAGATGTATAATATAAACTTTATTGTTTTAAATTTTTTAATTTAAATTGACATTTTTTATTTTTATTTTTAATTATATATAATTTTGATTTTTTTTAATTGTATTTAGAGGTGTTTTCCAGTTCAGTATGGTAGAGATGTTGTAATGTAATGTTTAATATTTTGATTAAGTCAAATTCTTGTGCCAAGAGATGTTCTCCAACTCAATATGATAGCGATGTTGTAATGTAACTTTTAAGATTTTGACTAAGTTAAATTACACAAAAATAAAAATCAAATCAAATTAAATAAAAATATTAATGTAATGTAATGTAAACATTTAACTTGGTAAAAAAAACAAAATAAAAATAACTTCATAAGAATAAAATAAAATAAAAATAAAAATGACCCATAGTATTGAGAACTCATGGTATTGACTCATAGTATTCATGTGGAATGTAGCCTATTTAAAGGGGGGAATTAAATCTCTTGACATGCAAACTTTTTTTTAGAGTGAAAAGAGATTTGATGCCTCTCAAATCCTTTGATATGCAAATCTCTTTTAGAGTGAAAATATATTTGATCCCTCTTAGTGCTTGGTAGATCTGAAATTAAGATGGATCTAAGTTGGTAATGAATTTTATTGTTACAATATAAAAAAATATGTTTTAATACTTCATCTTAGACTTTTGTGATCCATATTGATTATGAAATTGTCTTTTGGATTAATGAGATTAATCACATCATTAAGTTATGGTCGACTTTTTGAACCATCTAACGTGGCTTAGAAAAAGGTGGAAAAATCATTCTATCCAAAAGTTTAAATAGTAAAGATGCATCATAGTTAGCGTTAGAGAATTAGCCATTAGCTATTCTACTTTATTTATTTATTTTTCCAATTCTGTTTGACTTTCCTATTAAGAAATTCTCTTATATTTTAATATAATAATATTTTTAACTAATTGTTTAATAAATTAATGGTTGAATAACATTAAACTTCATTTTAATTGTTAATAGACATATATATTTTATAGTCGTTAAATTTCATATTAATTTAATTTAATATACATAAATAAATTAAAAATAAATAATAATAATAATAACAAAACAAATAAATTAATTGGTCAATTCAACAACTAATTTTTAACGGCTAATTCATAACTGCTAATAACTCTAATAACGCTTAGAACCACATGCACCTTACTATTTAAACTTCTGGATAGACTGATTTTTTCACCTTTGTCCTGAGGATGAACCACATTAACTTAATGATGTGATTAATCCGAAAGATAATATCATAAAAACAAGTTTTAAGTTTTTTATTTTTTAATTATATATTTGAATTTTGATTTTTTAAATATTTTTTGAGTTTTTGATTTTGTTATGTTTTTAGAGTTTTTTTTAGGGTGTTTTTCCATATTTTTAAAATTGGAAAGTTAATTTTTTTTTTAAATTTATTTTAAAATAAATGGATATTAATTTTTATATCAAAATCAAGAAGCGAGCTAGGTCCCTTACATTCCTAAGAAACTCAGTCTCATAAACATAGACATAATTTTTCAATGAGACCTTAGTGCTACCCTCTTTATTTATATATCATATCATTACATCGCGTATACTATATATTTTCCAAAAACCCCGCAGAGCTTTATTATCCGACATAACATATAAATTGAAAGACAGGCTACCCACGATCATCTTGTTCTGAAGCATCCTAAGTAGCTTCAAGTGACTGGATCATGTTCACATTTATCTCAACATGAGGCTCTTGGGCATTGTTCGATGCTTCCTCAACTCCCTCCATCATTGGAATGGGTGTATCACGCAGACCAAAAAGTTCCGTTCAACACACCTACAATGGTTGTTTCAACCTTTACCTCTATTTTATCAACTTTTAAACTTCAAGTTAATCATCTCAACATTCAGAGTTTCCATGGACTTCTGAAACAATTCCATGAATTTCCCTAACCCAACCAATGAGACAACACCACATCATCTGATCTTGAATCTCTTTCACAACTTGCTTGGATGATTTGTCAATCATCTCCAACATAATTCCACTGCTCCTTGGATCCTCAACTCCATTCCCACTACTGGAATTTGATGCTTCCATCTTGCTTGCTATTATTGCCTACACCAGAACAATTATATTCCTCAGTTGCATTACCCAACTTCTATTTATAACTGAATGATCGAATTGAGATGATACTCCCATCTTTTTGAAATTAAATCAATTCACTACCTGCAACTCTATCATGACACACTCCTCCATTCATAACACCATCGAAAATGGATTTGGATGATATGCTAAGGTACCGAGATTGATCTCACCTGCCTCCCCATTTAATAACCAACTGAGAGATAACCACTTTTCCTGCAACATGACCTCTATTCTCTATTGTGACCATCTGTAATTTATTGCCCAACTAACCTCGATAGCTTCTAGCAGTCCCTTTTCCATCCCTGAGATATTAATTAAGGTGCTCAGTACCATGATTATCCCGATGTTTCGTCTGTACTCCAATAGATGATTAATTAAACCATTCATTATGGGACATGGCATGTTTTAATATCATCATCTAGATGTAAAACCCCTTGGACTAATGTTGCACCAATATTATCTTGAAGGTATGACATTTGATTATTCTCCCATTTTACGTGAAAAAAATCAAATTCATCAAGCTTTTTGAGTAAAGTCACAATCCTTATTAGCAAGGGAGAAGGTTCAGAGTAAAAAATATGTTCACTTCTAAAGAGCCTTATGCATTTTTGGATCACCACCATTGAGTCACTGATAATAATCAAAATTTTAATGCCTTTGGAGATGCTTATCTTCAAGCCTTGTTAAAAAGAGAGTGCTTCGACTTGGTTATTTGAGGTTTTCCCTATTGAATTTCCATGATCTTAGGTCTAGGAAAGAATCTTAAATCTCTGATGCTACCAAACCAAGAATCTCAACAAAAGCTACTTTGCATAGCGGAAAATATAAAGTAGTAAATCACACATCCACAAGTATAGACAACGTTTTACAAAATATTGTACAAATATGTACAACAACTTAATCTTGGTTATATTAAACCAACTAAGTAACACAATAGTCTAGGGCTCCCATACAAGGGATACGAGATACAATGACAATCTCTCTGCAGTCTCTATGTCGTATATTGTCCTGTCGATCCTTTGCTTCTGTTCTGCTCTCTAGATGCCGCTTAGTCCATCAAAGGACAACACATAGAGTCTTCAGGAGAGATGCCACCTATCACTGCTACAATTTGCTTCTACTACAATGTATACAGCCTGATCTAATCTACTCTTCTAGGCTAGTCAACATCTGAGCTCCAATCTGGCAATCTAATAGTCACTTTCGTCCATCAAAGTGCTACACATTAGGCTCCAATATTCACCCATCCTTCAGCTGTCAACATCACTTTATGACTGCTTGTCAAGGGTTATTTTGGGTAGCCAACATACTACCCTCCACCAGTTCAATGGCACCCAATCCTACACTATAAAATTTTCTCCTAGGATATGCTTTCATCCACCAAGACAAGCCCTCCCACAGGCTGCTCATGAAATCTGATCCAACTAGCAATATTTCTCAACATAAAACCATCAATATATACCTTGTTTTGGACTAACCACACTGTTGTATATTCTATCATGGTTAGGGCAAAAAAACTGCTTCAACACTCAATTCTTTCTCCAAAACTCATGCTATAGCTGGGACCTTCAATTCTACTAATACTTCTCTCCTTTGCTACCTGCTAGGGCGAATTCCAACCCTTTTCTAAACCTCCCAACCTTCATAACTACCTTCGTTCAACCCATAATTTTTTGTGGCTCCTAAACATAATGTTGATCCTTGTATTTTCGGACTGTATGCCCTATCTACAAGCCTCTGCTTAGTTCTTTTGTGACTCAAGGACTTATGGCTAAGAAAATACCCACCAAACATCAACTAGCCCAGTCCAGAAATGCTCCTAAGTCATGTGTCCTACCTCCGTTGCTCCATGGAGTTGTGAAACGCAATCAACATGACCAAAACAATCCCCTTTTCACTTCGTCCCTCTCCTCTTGAGCTGCGATTGCCTTAGGGATGATTTGGTATGAGAAGATTCACATTTGGGTGAGTTAAAATGATGTCCAACACCTTCTATTTATACACATTAGAAGGGTAAATGAATAGAAATGTCTTTTGGCACATGCACATCAAGCCTACTTGACTTATGCCCCAAAAATCCATTTGTCAACTTCAAAAATTCATAACTCATCAAGGACATATCATAATTCGATGATTCTCGAAGTTTTGGATTCTCCTCGCTGTCATCTATCATCTCCATCGATCTCATGTCCAAAATACTCCATGGTTTTGGCCCAAATATCGATGGTGAAAAACCCCAACCTTGGGTTCCAAGCCCACAAGTGACTCTTGTGTCGTTCCACCCTCTAAACCCTGAACCCTAGGTCTTGGAGTACCTCTCAAGCTACTAAAAAATCAATAGTTCCTCTTAGCGAGGGAGGTACTTCCAAGACTAGAAAGTAACTCATCATCATCATCACTACTTGCAACACTCGCCCAAATCTTGGCGCTCACAACTACAACAATCCTTGTAGTATGGACTATGTCCCTCTCGGAAGTGTCGTTGTTATTGGAAGCATCATGCTTCTTGTTCTTCCCTTGTATCTCTTTCTAATCCCTCCATGATTCCTTCTTGGAAGATGTGGGAGCACCCTTGCTTCCCATTGACCATGTCTCTTCTTGGGCTGCAAAGTCTCCCTTTGAATTTGAAATCTCCCGCTAGAACTTGACTCCCTCTAACCCTATGGAACATGTATCTTCTTCTCTGGAACCTATACTTGTACCTCTGAAGCATGCACCTGCAACTGCTTCTCTAAAACTTGCACTTGGTTCGCCTGGTTCTTCTTCCCATGATCTATAGGCTTTCTTGTCAACCTATATATACCATGCTCTCTAACTCCAAGTACAATACCTACGCATCTAGAGCCTCTGGGCCTAGGTCTTTCCTTCCCATCCTAGAACAAGACCTCAAACCCCTTCTTCTCGATCACAAAGACATACATCACGCTACGTCTGAGTCCTGGTACAAACATTAAAGCTTGGACTTGCATCACCTTTCATGTCTCCATCCTGAATGGCATAACTCCTGATCCTCAGATCTCCTTCTGACTCTTGTCACCCAACACCATGTGCAAATTCAAGTCCCATTTAGCTAGAGTCTTGAAAATCTCCTATGGCCCTGTCATATGTTTCAACACACCATTTTCCATGTACCATCCATCTTCATTGATAATACCCTATGATAAATGAGAGATTTGTTGTAGCAGTTGCAACACCCTCCAAAATTTAGCGTACACTCAAATTTTGGAACCTAATGTGGATCCTATGATCGGTCATTCTTGAGTCACTTATTGGCCAACTATTGATTTCATGATCCCTTATTGGATCTCAAGTGTTGTTCACACTTTTATCTTTATATAGCAAGTGTTATCTTCGAGCATGTGAATTATCGCTTATCATATAAAGGGGAGTTTTGGTTTGCTTCAAGGGACAGTGTTTTTGAAAATGAGTTTTTCTAATCATATAGACATGTTTCACACTCACTTCAAAAATTTCACGCACTATTACACACGTGTCATCATTATCATCACAAAGTCTATCTTTAGTGCTGCACTTGTCACCAAAAATATTATTGCAGTAAGGGAATTATGTTTTCATATGTTTTGGATGATCTCCATTGTGTCACCAAGTGTCCATGTGTGTGGTCACAATCAAGTTTTATCACTGTTCACATCGGTTCCATTGTTCCCACACTTAGCCAAATTCCAGAGGATTCCTAACAACCTAGCCTCATCCAACCTTCCTAAACTGCGCATTTCGCATCTTCAACCCTCAAGCTTTAACTTGTCTACTGGAACTGTGTAATTCGATAAGTCCAGTTTCCTTGGCACCCAAAACTATGCAGATGCTTCTCCTAGTTTCCTTTCCCTAAGCCAGACCTTACTGCCTCTAGAAACTACGTAGTTCTGTCCTTCAAGCCTCCCAAGCCGCGAATTGTGTAGTCTTAGTTGCCCAGGCCCCCTTGCCTCCTGAAACTGTGAAGTTTTTCCTTTGAGGGCCCCATCCTGTAGCCTCCACTTCTTGCTTGAACTGTGAAATTTTTTTCCTTAGTGGGCACTGTGTAAATTTTTCCATGAGTAGGAACTACAAAAATTTTTCCTTCAGTGGGCACTACGCAATCTTACCCTCAGTCTAGCCTGGTCATTGAGCCTTCCCCCTTGACCTACTACTAGTTTTGGCTCAGTCAATGGATTATCATGCAACATCCTAGAGTAGGGGTTCATCAGACTGATGTTGTCTTGTCATGACTGGATTGTAGATACATGAATTATACCATGCTATGGCAAGCTAATTAAGAAGGAGATGAAGAAGGAGGACATGTTAGATGACACTTAAGGAGCCGAGGAGAAAATATAATCATCATATAAGAAGACCAAGGAACCCTGGGTATGATAGAATATCAAAGATCATGACCGCATGAAGACTTCATCTGATTCACAGCCCTTTGGAGGGTAGGTAAGAAGGACAAAGCACATCTTTCATGAAGTTGAAATGCACCTCTTAGTGTAGAATGAAGGACAACTTATCACTGTCATATCATTATGTCTTTGATAACATGTATGGTCGCAAACATTAAAATTCATTCCATGTGTTTTCTCAAAGTTTTTTGCTCCCTTTTGCAAGATAGGCAAGATGTCATCTTTTCACATGTTGGTTGTCGCAATTTATGCATAAGCTCATTCTGGTGGTTTCAAGGGCTCATTTTTGTGTTTATGATTTTTCCTAACCATATAAACACATGTCTCACTCATTCAGTTTTGAGCATTGTCACATAAGCGTCGTCACAGTTTGTCATAAAGTTTATCTTGGGCGTCACACTTGTTGTAACTGTTCATGAAGTGGGCACACACAAGTGAAAGTGTTGTTCATATGTCATGGGTGATCAATGTTGTTGAGTCATCAAGTATTCTAAGTGTTAGGGCATAGTCGAAGCTTCGTCACTTCACTTGTTAGTCTCATTGGTCCAACACTTAGCCTTTTCCGAAGAAGCTCCCCGACCCTTCAACTTGGCTTCACCCAATCTGCTTGGACTATGAATTGCGCAGTTCTAGTCAGCATGATGTGACCTTGACCCCTAGATCTATGGGATACACAGTTCATGTCCCCTAGGATTTTTTCCTTACACAATTCCTAACCCCAAGACCCGCCTGCCCTTCTAGAATTGCGTAATCGTTTCAGTCAGCCTGGCCTAAACTATGCATTGCGCAAGAAAAAGCAACAAGTTGCCCCCTGTGTCCCTGAATTGTGAAATCTGATAGGGGACCAGTCTCCCTTCAGTATCAAAATTGCACAGAGGCTTCGTACAGTGGTCACTCCCTCAAACTGAACAAATGTTCCCCAAGAAATTAGTCAGCCTTCCCTTACAGAACTGCGCATAAGCTTCCTTGACTGGTCCTCCCCTCCTCTCGACCCACTATCTCCCAGAACTGCACAAAACTTAATCAATATTCCTCTCCATATCTGCGCAAAAATATTCCACAGTGGCCCCTCCTTCAGCTAGACTCACTCATCTCCAAAACTATGTAGAATACAACCTCTGAGCCTAACCTGGACTGCAACTGTGCAGTTCTAGGCCTCAATCCTCATCCCTGGCCACTGGGACTGTGTAATGTGTCGTTGATCCAAGGTTTTTTTCTTATATATTCATCGAAATTACATGTAATTGAGCTTATTAAAAACCATGAAACATAAGCTTATAAATGAAGAGTAAATACATAATCATGCATGAGATCAAGACACATAGATCTTATTACGAAGTTTGTCTAATTTGGACTACGTCTCCAAGCCGGCTCAACAATAGGGAGGCCTTCATTTATTAAGTGGCATGAAAAAAGAATATGTACAAGTAGATTTTACATAAACACCCTTATACCTCCAATCTAGAAGATAAATGACAAATGGAGAGCCCATCTCTAGAAACATACAACATCACTGAAATCCTGGCTAAAAATCGTGCAAAAATGCCTCTTTGAACTCCCAATTCTGATAATCGGGCTTCCTGCACCTCTAAGAAACTAAAGATACTTGAGGCAAGGTTCTGACCACCTACTAGGAGTAGGTGCCACTGCTTTGCGATGGTATTATGAGAAATCCCGTAGCTGATCTCTTCCTTTCTCCTACGCAAATAGTCCTTTATTTATGCTGGCAGTAAATCTCCCAATTCCCAGGTAGTTCTAAACCAACGAAAAGATTAGCAGGTGGGTTTGTTTTCTTTAATATATAGGATCTCAGGTTCCACATAATATGTGACAACAAACCTCATAAATATGGAAAAAATCTTAACCGCACATTTAACCCGGTGGCCTTTTACTATTGGCATTTTTCCCATTGGCGTTCCCAATCACCGGACAAACTAAAAGCCCATACATCAGGTGACCTGCGATAACCGCAGACTCGATGAACTATTAACCACAATATATAAAATACCGGGTCCGAAAGCCGATATCGCAAGTTGCAATCTGCGTTTCCAAAATTGGTACAACATGCGACTTCTTTTCCCTTTGCGAAATGTGATTGCGATATCACAAACTGCAACATAATTATGTGATTGTGATATATTGCATTTCAACTAGGACTTGCTTCGAGGGTTGATTCTTTCACCTTCTCCTTTTGCGATGGGTGATTGTGATTTGATCGCATTGCAACCATGGCTCGCTTGGGGCCGATTTTCTTTAAGAAACAACCTCTTCCTTCTACAATCTATGATATGCGAGACCAATGGAAGCCTGACACTTGGCACTTCCCCATTCAGTGAGAGTGTCTGCCACATCATCTCCTCCTGCCACATGTCCAAGTCAAACATAAACTTTGAATTTCTATAACTTCTTCATATGAACTCAGATTTGAGTGTCCTTGCACTGTTCGAATTAGGATGACGAGCACTTCAATCCGATGTTAAGTTTATCAAAATTATGCCACTTTGAATATTTGAGCCTTTTACCATGCTACTGGTACTTTTTGAAGATCCACTTGGATCAATCCTCCCCATTGAGAAGCTTTTGGTCCTCCAAAAGCATTAAAATAATCTGCAGCTACTATGTACATTGTTTGCACTACAAGTGTCCTAACAAGTCCATCATTCCTTCTGCTTCACCTTTGTCCTTCAGAGTCATAGGCGATGAGCTGACACCTGCATCCCCTGCAAACCTGTAGTACAATACTCTTGCAAATTACATGCTTAATTATATGACTAATAACGAGCCAAGCATCCCATACTTGCCACAAGTTTATAACACATACTCTGTGGTCAAGTTTACATAAAAATGGAAACAATACCCCAGCTATCAATACAAGGCCAAACATCATGGTTGCTTGAACAAGTGATGGAAAAAACATCATCACTGAAACACATACTTTGTGGTCAAGTTTACATAAAAATGGAAATAATACCCCAGCTATCAATACAAGGCCAAACATCATGGTTGCTTCAACAAGTGATGGAAAACACATCATCACTACAACACATGATTTACAAAATAAGGCCAAACACCATTGCTGCTTTAACAAGTGATGGAAAAAACATCATCACTGCAACATATGATTTACTGCTATAGGATAAAATGCACGGTGTATGGAGAATGGAGATACCCTCAAAGGTCTTCCTGGGACCTTTGGAAGATTGTAAGATTATCTGCCGCTATCACAAAGTTACATGCATGTCCATAAGCAATAACTAACTATCAAAGAAAAACAGATTGATTACCTCAAGCCTCCGTGTAGATTTACTGGAGAGTGCAATGCAGCTAGGTGGAAGTCCCCTGAGTTGGCTCCATATCAAGTCCTGCACATAGAAGAGACAAGCATAATCACAACACAACCCTGATAACTAATACATGAATACATAAAAGAAATCTAGCTACACATAACTAAACTACTCATGCTAAAAGGTATTGGACAAACAAGTAAATGAATGATAGTACCAACACCACGGAGTAGACAGTACAACTATAGTTCTATATTAATGTCGGAAGAGTGATTACAACCATCTGTTGCATTAACCTTCCCTTACCCCTCCACCTTCTCTCTCTCTCTCCCCCTTCTTACCAACTTCTTATGCTTAAATTTGAGACTATGCCCGATAATCAAGTAAGCTATCCTTTCAAATGATCTGACCTATATCACCTTAGCCCTAGCTTTGCTTATGTAGCAATTGAGTTAGGGTTGCCAAGTTCCTCCATGAGTCTCTTAAGGTAAAAGCAATGATGTTTCCATGCTTTTCAGCTCTTTCCCATTTTCCTCCTTCATTAGGATTTAGAAATCCCACAAATAGGTCGAACTTGAGATGTTTCCTTGCTTTTCTGAGTGGATTTAGGAGGGAATATAGAGATATTTATGAGTCAATTCACTCTTTTGACCTGTAGATGCTCATTAAGATCCACTAACGTTGTTCCCGAACTAACAACTAGAGTTAGTAGGGTCACTAACGCTCCCTTAGGCTTACAGAGAAGCTTTATAAAGCATGTTGTCAGTGTTTAGCCATCGTTAGTGTGGAAATAAGGCTTGTGATCTTGGTCTTTGCTTAAGCTATCATGTCTTTCCCCTCTGAGTTGACGGAGGGGTAATTTTGTTGTATAACAGATGCCCCCTGAAGTGTGAGATCAGAGGCTGCAACGATGGTCGAAATACTTTACTTAACTGTAATTTTCCTTCTTTGACAAAAAGAGAGAGAGGATCAGAGCTTCGAGTGGTATGGGAAACCTGATACAACACATATATATAAAACAACTAAAATCATGTCCTGAGTTGGGAATTCCCATGCTCAGGAGCTATGTCAGAGTGATTTTCTTAGAAAAGAGATATGACGATGCTGGCCGCCGATAAGCACAATGCGGATCTGGTGTCATAATAGGATCATTCTGATGAGATGTCTCCAAAAAACAATATACACAAGTTGGGAGAGGAAGTAAGGATGAGTGATGCAATCCTCTACCCAATGTATTGATTTCCGCTTCATCGAATAGTATAGATCGATACATGTGAATATATGCATTGATGTTGAACATGCACGAAATCATTTGATTACCAATCAATAATGGAGACCATTAACAGACGTGAGGAAGGCCACCAATAATGGTGATGGTCTCCAAGATGCATAGTACAGTCTAGTGAGTGTGAAAAATGTTTTTGTCATCGAACACTCATAGAATTTATTAACTAGGAGCCAATAATGAGAACCCCTGATCAAACACAAGGTGACTTGCCATTAATGTCTGCAATTACCAAGGCACTGAATGTGTTTTTGGGTTGTCTTCCTAGATAGAGTGTTGAAGTCGATAGGAAGATACCTGTCGAAAGGTAGGGAATAATGTGTCCTACATCAATCGACACGAAACGGGACAAGGATGATTTGTTTTTTGAGGAATTTTTGAGCATTGGGTCTAAACGACAGAGGGCATGATGAAAGGATATGCTTGATGGGTTGATGGAGGAAACAAAAGGTTAACCCTTGAACAATAGAAGGCACAACAATGGTTTTAACCATGCAACACTAGACTCATGAACACCAAAGAGTGTTAGGATACAGAGATGTAACAACATCGGGGTATTTAGGCTACAACTCATAGGATGGTAGGATTCATATTGAGAGGTCATCACAAGGAAGGTTTATCTGAGGGAGTACCATGTTCAAGGGAACGACTGCTGCCAAACCATGCTTTCTAATACTGAATGCAGTTGTATTGTCTACTTTCCCTGTTTGATTAGTTTAGTGAGTCCATATGGGTAAACTCATCGATCTTTTCATATTTTAAGAGTCTGAAAAGGATCGCCAAAAGAGTGACTCTATGCCCTATCTGATTAGTTTAATGAGTCAAGATAGGCAAACTCATCGATCTTTTCATGTTTTGAGAGTTTGAAAAGGATCGAAAAAAGAGCGGCTCTATATCTTGTCTGTTTAATTTAATGAGTCTAGACGAGACAACTCGATGGTCTTTTCATGTTTAGAGAGTCTGAAAAGATCGTAAAGAACGAATCTAGGGTCGTCCCTTTGTCATAGTTGTTAACCAAGTGTGACAGAAGGTTAATAGTATAACCGGATCGGTTACTTTTCCGTGAGTTAATCTATTGAATTTGGATAAAGAGAAACCTATATTCAATAGATGTTGACCTCATTTTGTTACAAGTACGAGGAGACAGACTAAACTCGTTTTTTGTTGTGAATTTTTAATGAGAATGTTATGAAACCAGCTCACAAAAAGATAGAAAAGAGAGATCCACGCCTTATAATTCAGCCTCTTCGAGGGGGCAACCTCCTTTACATTACATAAATGAACAATTCTTCGATGATTCAAATGAAAAGACCTCCTCTCTATATATAGGAGTCTAAGGGACCATAACATAATCAGAGCCTACATAACAATAATAGTGCAAGGGCACAATAATAATAATAGTGGGCTTCTATGGGGCTCAATAGTAACAATATGGGCGCTACATGGGTACATCAATATAATAAGTGGGTTGTACTAATAACAATAAGGGGTTACTCTAGTAGTATAGGGGCCTAACAGATTGAGACATCCGGAGACCACCAAAAACTAGAACCGGGATCCCATACTCCAACAGGATGCCTATCCTTCCAACCTTATTATGATGCGCCATGGGTGTCGCCAGAAACTTGAAACCATGTAGATGGGATGGAAAACCACCATTTCAACCACTCAAACTAAGAACCATTAACAAATCTATTTGTAAAAATTAAAAGTCCAAAAAATAACTCTTCTCGAGTGAAAAGAATATTTTTGTTTCACAAATTAATTATATAGATACTCACTCCAAACATAATATTCTTTTAGGGTGAAAAGAATATTTTTGTTTTAAATGTTAATCATAGAGATACTCACTCCAACCAATAATTAAGATAAAGAGAATGGAAATGCTCAAAGGCCTATTCAACTTAATGTTGTAGTCTAATGATTATGCTTTTTTGCCCTGAAATTTATGGAAATTTCGGCCATATTTTTTTAAAATTTAGCAGGGATTTTTGTAAATCCAAGTAAAAGTTGTCAAATTTCATAATTTTAGGTGCCCTAGAGGTTTTCTATGCCATTGAATCCATTTCCACCATCAAAAACATGATTTAAACACTTCTTATACAAGATTGTTTTTATTATTTTTTGCTCAGATTCTAGTCACTTTTGGTCGTCCGAGCAATTCCTTTGCCTCTGTAGATGACTCCCAAGTTAATTTCTTAGCAGACCCTCATTTATTTGCATCAAACTATGATCCATTACCAGTGATTCACCCATTTATGTTAATTCATTTATTTTGTATAGTTTAATGTGGTGTTGTTAAAATCGTGATATTATCGTTTTATCGCGATAATGTCATGTTGTCGATATTATCGTGAGTAATATCCAAAATTATCGCCAGTTTTTTTTATACCCGATTTTTTCCGTTTTTATCATGGGCAATCGGGGCAACGAGGTTTTATAAGGGATGCTAAATGTTCAAAATGCATTTTTTTTAAAGAAACAAATAATTTTTGAGTGGGGCAGCTTAATGATCAAGTCTAGGCCCTAGTATTGATATGCTATTCATGGTAATTTTAAATTCTTAAATTTTTAACATTACCATGAAATGACTCAGGATGTTTGAGAGTGGTTCCGGCCTCATTGGATTTCATATGGAGAAAGTAGGATTTTAGATTTCATTCAAAATCCAGCAGACTTGTCCGTTTTTCAGGATTTCAGGATTGGGAGATTGTAATGTTTCTAAGTGACACCACCTGCTTGGGCTACCCCTGCCACCAGTAGAGGACGTGTTCTACCTCCTATACCTCCTTCTTCTAGTTCTTCAGCTTCTAGAGCATAGCACACTCCACTTCCAACTCCACCAGCACCAACATCTACATCTAGAGGGAAAGGGAAAGTTGTGGCATTTTCTCACAAGAGGAGCAGAGGAAATCAATAGGATTAGACTTTAGTTATTTTCTTCATTTTATTGTATATAACATTATGACATGATGAGATACATTATTATATTTTTTGTTAATATTTTGAGGCTGAGTTGGGACTCACGAGTCAGGGCTTACTATTCAGGACATGATTCAATGTTATGTGTGATTTTAGCACAAGAAATGATATTAAACAACTTATATATTAGTTATTTTATCATATTTATTTTATGTTGT
>APFE031697700.1:3204-25641 GCA_000404065.3 Pinus taeda
GGAAGGAAAAATTATATTGGAACTGGAAGTAGTCACAGAAACAAGAACTCGACAGCTATGAAATCGATCAATTTCGGAGTATCTTATCAAGTGGAAGAACTTATCTGCTGAAGATTCCACATTGGAGGATGAGAAATCTATACAGAAGTATCCAGAACTACTCAAGCGTTGAGGAAAACACTTTTTTTGAAGGAGAGGGGCATGTTGAGTTCCTATAATACTAGTGATTACCCCATTACTATTGTAGTTGTACCCCTTATTAATATTGTTGTGCCCCTATTGGCCCCATGTTGCGATTACTTTCCCCATAGAATCCCTCTATTAATATTTTTGTGGCTTTATATTATTATTGTTAGGTCGGCTGGGTTATATTGTGACTCCTTTGACTCCTATATATAGAAAGGAGGTTTTGTCATTTGGATCATCGAAGAATTGTTCATTTATGTAATTTAAAGGAGGTTTCCCCCTCGAAGAGGCTGAATTCTAAGGCGTTAATATATCTTTTCTATCTTTTCTTGAGCTAGTTCATAACATCTTTGGAAGCTTCTTATACCTTTGAGCACTCTCCTTCGGTGTATCCCAAACCAGAAAATTGAGCTCTTTGTACCACATCCAATGGATGAGTGATTCCTTGGCCATTAACACCAAGTCCTCTTCCTTTATACCCCATATTTATAAGGAGTCTCATGCCACTTCCTCAAATTGGTACCTCCATATTTCCAATAGAAATAAAATCACATGAAAATGAAATTGAAGAATCATAAACATTGTTTACCTCAGTTGTCGATTATGAAACATCTGATGATGGCTTCGCTAAGCCCTCATTGCACTTCAATTTTTCCAAGGCCTATTTTGTGGATCATAGTTCAAGATGCAATCTATGATTCTCCTCTTTTTCTTCTCGTAGAAGTCTCCTTGATTTAGCATTATCTGCTTCAAGGCTTTGATTGATCTCCTCATCCGAATGATGAGAAGAAAATGATGAAGAAGAATGTACACTTGAGGGGGTAGATTGAGCATCGTCATGTGATCTTTCCTTCTCCTATTAATCTCTTGCCATTTTCTTTTCATAATATGCATACATTATGTCCACCACGTGTCCCATCTTGACGAGGTCTATAACACCCTCCACATCTACCCAAGTAATTGGCCAACAAGGGTAAATATATGACAAGAGGCTACTATGATTATATTCAACCTCCTATGTTACCTTAAGGAAGTGGAATCGATGGAAACACAACATACAAACATTCCACATAAGCTACAAGAATTATAGGTGTTAGAAAATTATATATTACAGAGAAATGGAACACATAAAATAAATTACAAAAATATAAGCACAGAAAACACATAAAACAAGAGAGACACAGATATATGTGGTTCACGCAATCTGGGCTACGTCCACGAGAAATAGCTAGTACTTCCTTTTATATTATCATCAAAATGAAGAGATACAACCTACAACATATCCATTGTAATTCCCTCTTCACTCTCAGACAATCTCCTCTCTCTTTCTCACTCAGAATACAGATCTACATAGACACAATAAAATTCCCTCATATATAGTGAGGGGTTTCCTTCTAGGGAAAGAAACCCTATATCAAAAATAACTTCTATTGTTAAATCTACACCTAATGAATGACCGAGATCGACTACGAAATTAGAACATTTTACAAGGAAATTTTACATCTATTTTTAGCTTCGGGGGCACTACCCCCGATCCCCCACTAGGGGAGTGGATCCTGAATATCATTTCCCTCCTCCCTAGACCCCCCTTGAATCACAAATATTATGGGTGGCATTGCCGCCACATTACAAACTAGGGTCTGATGTGGTGCTAACTCTGAATAAAGAATATAATCAGGCTCCACACCCAACACTAGGAACCATCCCAAACACTTAGGTAGCTAGCCCCTAGGTCCTAGTGATGTTTTTGACCACTTGACCTCTGGACTCTACCATGTTATAGGTCTTCTAGCATCTAGGAAGCTCTGGAAACTCTCATGACAAGGCATGCCAATGTCTAGAGACTATTTTTCTCAGTGTTGTGCCACCATCCCTGAGATTTGAACCACTTTTTCAGGCCTAGAGCCTAGGTCACTACTTAGAATTGAATGACACCTTAAAAATAGTAAAATAATAGGGAAATAATGATGCAAAAGTGAATAATTAAACAAGCCCTTAAACAAACCCCTACTAGCCATGACAGGCATTTTGTCAAACATATAAAAAATATGTAATCTATAGGTGTAAACAACATATTTAAGCATAGGGATCTCATACTTATCTGAGAATATCTAAGAATTATTGTTCCCTCATATCTTTGGTTGCATTATCATCTATTAGGTCATAGATACATTGTCCCTTCATTTACAAGTAAAAACATGAAGAGAGCCATACATAACCATTATCATAAAACACATACATAGCCAACATAATAGCAATAGAAATACCAAGGAAATCATAGACATATAAATCAAATATAAATTGGTATATTACTCATAGAAATACAAAGGGAAATGACCTCATTTTGATGATGAAAAATCCAAACCGAAGATCGGACTATCACATTCCATCTGACCATAGATTGGTCGCATCAAATCTCTCTTCAACCATTCACCCCCATGCCATATTCCAAGCATGAATTTGGGACTCAAATCAAAATAACTAACTAGGTCATTGTGAGGCTAAACCACCTCACCCTCATTAATAGAAACCAGGATTTATCGTAATCCATCCCTGATCACTAGGCCAAAATAATGAACATGTCATAATAGGATTTACCATGATCTCCACTTGATGACTAGGCCTAACAAGCATGGATTCCACAAGATTTCTCCACCTACTCTGTGAGGAATTATCCTATCTCCTAGTCTCTCAAGCTTTACTGCAATCCATAGTGGATAACTAGGCTGTAAACCTAGACCCACTCTCTAGGATTTACTGCATATCCCAACCCATGATTACTAGGCCCAACAGAAAGCAATCCACCTCTTGGCTTTACCATATATACTTCCATTTATTGGCAAGGATTCCTAGGCCCATTGAGGCAACACAATTGTCACTTTAGCACAACCCACAGTTTGGCTCACGGGTTACTGGGCTAGTGACTTTACCATGATGCACAATCTGGTTTAGGGACCACTAGACCATGTGCTATATCATTTAGAGATACACCTCACTGAGCTTCGAATCCCTCTGACAATTGAGCTCAACCAAAACATGATAACCCCATCACACCATGGCTATCTAGAAATTGAAAGGCTAGGATGAAAAGACTGTCACGCGTGGAAAAGCGCATGCCATAAGACAAAAGAACCACATGCAATACCATGCATGTGAAATCTAGCAAAAAAACACACATGAAAATTGATACCTGCAAAGAATATTATTGTAACTACTTGATCTTGATCATCCTTCCATGCTCCTTCCTTCCTCTTACCTTCTTTGCCTTTCCTGATCCAACACCAAAGTGCTCTAAGAAAACTCTACGTGTCCAAGAGTGAGAGAGAGATAGAGAGAATAATGAGAGAGCTCCAGAATTGAGCAAAATATTACACTACCAAGTCCGCTCACTAATCCTCAGAAGCCTGTTTATCAATGATGCCTCTATTTTATTTAATTTCCATTATTTTCCTTGAATTTCCTCCTCACATTCAACCTGTTACCTTTCACATTTCTTTTCTCCTATTTTCCATTATTTTCATAATAAAATGTCAATTAATGCCACTTGCCTTTCCCAATCCTTAGTCATTTCCTTTCCCAATTTCCTTAGCCATAATAAACTAAAATTAACATCCACTAGGATGTTTTACCTACCATTCAGCTTGGAATACGTGTTCATTCAACCTTGGTGTTATATATTTTTACATGGATTTTTAACTAGGGTTGTTACAAGGTCCTTGTAGAGATCTCTGTTGTTCTCCATTTACCTTCTTGTTGCAAGTTCAATCGTTCACACTCATAATTCACACCAGTAATAAGACTGCTTTGATACCAAAATTATATAGATCTCTTGAGCTATTGGAATTAACGAAAATCTTTTACTTTTGTGATGTTAGCATAATTGTGTATGAAAGAGCATGAAAACCCACACGTTCATACTTTAAAGAAGATGAAACATAACAACAACCATCAAATCAAACAATACATACACATTGATAACGAATTTCATCCCGTGTGGGCTACATCTCTTGGCCCAATGTCCAGACTAGGGAAGTCGCTTCATTAGGTGTTGCAAGATGATGATTAGTGTTAGTGCCTGGATCTATCATAGGCTTAAAGAAGGCAGGTCTAGGGTAACATCAAACCATGCTTAACCTCGTAGCTAGCCCCACTAGGTCGGGAGAGGGCTCTCTCCATGTTAATATCAATTAGAAAATGGAAACTAGGGCTTGAGATGACTGAAATGAATGTTGATTTTAGGCTAGGTATAGTAGATTAGGGTTTCTGGTTTAATTTTAGGTTTTGGTTGCTAGATCAATTGGAGAAGGCAGACTGGATCCGGGAAATCAACTCAAGGATACAGTCATGTCTTGTGGGGCAAGGTAGACAAGGGTTTATGTACTAGAAATGGATTTATATGGTAGAGTAAGATAGCTGAGGAGTTGCAGAGGGAATAAGAAACTATGAATCCTCTTCAAACAGTGAAAACATTGAAAATCGAATGCATTCCTAAGACAAAGCACTGTAAATTAGTGTATTTTGTCTATTCACCTTGATTAATTTAGTTTAGAAGAGAGAGGGAGATATAGATACATATAAAATATTAGAAAAATTCATTATAAAGAAGAAACAATACATAAACTCATTGTCATAAGAATCCCACAAAAATAGCTATGAAACTTGGTTTTATTCGTTGCCAAACTACTGATACAAATGTCCAATGAGTGCCACCACTTCTACCAAAGTCCAACCTTTTCAAATGAATCAAAAGGTACATGATATATGCAAGGACACTACTCAAGCTATCTATTAGGGTTGAATCTGTGAGAAAATGGGTGCTTTCAACCATATCTAAACTAAGAACAGGAATATAGGTAGTGGAACAGCTTGCCTCTAAAACCAAGGAAACCAATTCATTCAACTCAAAACCACCTTTTACCCTATTAAGTGTTTCACATCCATAATTACATCAAATTACATCATTTACCATGCTAATTTCACCAAGAGAGAAAGAAAAAGTCAACTGTAGAGAAAACTAGGTGAAATCTGGAAAATTAGGCAAAACTGGCAAAATTCATCCTATGCGCAGCACCACTGATCCTATGCACAACGCTTTTCTAGACCAATTTTGGAAGGCTTCCTAGAGTCCGAATTAGGTGCAGGATAGCTTGTTTGAAATCTTGATGATTCTACTTTCTGGAACAACTTGAATTTCTATATTTGGAATCCATTTGCCCCTCCAAAATTTCATTCTCCCAAGAGCACTTCCTATGTGGCAAAAAAGTGGCAGAGAGGGCACTTTTTGGGTGTTTTTGGCCCTTTTGGAGACCTAGAACTTGTCCAAAATTCTCAGCCATTTCTGAGATTCCATATTTTTCCATGAGGATTCCAAAAATTCAAACCATTTTTCAAGAAGATGTCCACAACAAAAGCGTAGCGCCAGTGGTGTTGCACACCTATTGGCAAAGCCTGTTTTTCAATTTCAAAAATTCAAAAATGTCAAAATTTTCTCCAAATTTCTTGAAATTTGGCATGGTTGACCCTTGTTAGGTGCTTTTATGGGCTGATGATGCTTCAGCCAAGATCTTGGATTTATCTTGCTCTTTTTTGCTTCTTAAGGCCTTTTCCAACTTAGCCTTAAGCCTCTTCATCATACTGTCAACATACTATCCTTTGTTC
The DNA here is from genome assembly GCA_000404065.3 of Pinus taeda. NCBI lineage: Eukaryota > Viridiplantae > Streptophyta > Pinopsida > Pinales > Pinaceae > Pinus > Pinus taeda. The sequence goes on from APFE031697700.1 coordinate 9,049, forward strand.
CATTGTTCACCAACATTTGGAATGCATGTTGCTTCTGAGATGGCGGTAGGTAACAAGGTGAAGAAGACACCAGCAAGATTCACTTAGCCATTATGTAGATGAGTGACGAATAGCCAGGCAAGCTCATGATGAAACTTTACCCTCTCTACCGTTTCACAAAACTAATAACAAGATTGGTGTTTAAAGCTAGCTATAGCAAGAGGACAAGCAAGCAATTCTACAAGAGTGGTGGGCTCCTCCCTGATGATATTTCCCCCTTTGTGTGGATTTCTTGGCACATGACATTCTCTGGAAGAATCACTGAGATTTTCCTCTTCCCTCTCATAATCTGAATCTCTCTCCATGCTTTTGGTAATATGATGGGTGATGACGTTCGTAGTGAAAACAGATGAGTATGAAGAGATTTTGAAATATAAAGTGAGTGAAATGTAAGGTGAGGGTGAATGTTTGAAGGAATTAGGGTAAAGGATTTATAAAGGAATGGGGGAAATGAGGGAGGGAGTAGGGTTTTCAAATGTGAGATTAGGGTTTGTTAATGAAGTAGGTGTAATGAATATGTAGGATTTGGGAGTTAGGGTTTGGTAATAGGGAATTAGGGATAGGGTTTGATGTAGAAATTAGGGTTTAATGGAATGAAGCTTGGTAAGTGATGGATAGTGATGAAGAGTTGATAAACCAAGTGTAAATGGAGGAGAAAGGTAGCCAATGACCCTTAGCGGCTTATGAGAGGTAGGTTAGCTTATTTAGGGTTTACGAGAGAAATCTCAATGCCAATAAGGTTTGATATGAAATGATGCCAAACGCACTCAAGAAATCAAGCACAATTCTTTCTTAGTAGGGAGGAATGGTAAAATTACTTTGCACAAGCATTAAATAGCTTTGGAGGTGTTTTGATAGCAATTTTGAGGTGTTTTCAATAGGTGCGCAGTGCCAATTTAATGTGTAGCGCCAGTGTAATTTAAACTAGAAACTTGCCACAAGTGTGCAACGCCAATTTAATGTGCAACAACGTATTTTAGACCCGTTTTGGACGCCTTCCCGATGTCCAAATGGGGTGTGTGATAGCTCGTTGGAAAGATTATCGAGTCTAGTTTCCATAGCATCTTGAATTTTCCATTGTGGAGTTCATTGACCCTATCAAAGGTCAACTCTCCCAAGGATGGTTAAAATGTGCAAAATGAGGCTGCCTAAATGTAGAGTATTGTTGCAATCAACTTTTGAAGGTCTTCCTCAACTCCAAATTTAGCTCATGATAGCTCATTCGAAATATCTTCCATCTAGATATCATTTGAAGAATCAAGCAAGTCATTTGGTCAACCAGGCTAGGAGAAATCTTGATTTTACCAAGGCCACTCTAGAGGTGCAACAACCCTCCTGAGGCAACTTTATTTTGACATTTCTCTAAAACCATGACACTTGTTTAAAAAGTGAAGGAGGTTTTTCTTCCTTGGCCTATTATGGACCAAAAATCTCACTTTTGTCAAATTCATCTTCTATTTCTTAGAAACATCATTTCAAGAAAACCTATCTCGATATGTGGAACATGGGATTTGTAGAAATGAAGGGAAATGAAGGGGATGAGGGACTTCTAAATTCTTGAGGAAATTTTTGGAAGTAGTGAGAGATGTTAGAAAATATGGGAAAGTGTAATTTCAAAGATTAAGTGAGTGGAAGGGGTCCAAAAGGGAAAAACACAGGCCTAGCCTAGAAAATTGTCAAATTATATCAAGAAACTAGGGTTTGTGGGAAAATGAGGAATTTGAGGGATATCAGTGATGGGAAGTTTTTGATAAGGTACATTAAGGATTGTGGAAGGTGTATGAACATATTGATACAAGTTTTGTTGATGATTTGACATCCAAGAGAAACTACCTTCAAAACCCTAGGAGAGGGAAATGAGCCTTACCCAAGTACAACCGAAGCACGAACAAGGTGTAAAATGACCCATTGGAACCTGAAATGATGATGAAAACTCTTTGAATGATGGTACACTCAGCTGAATGGTGACATGGACTGACATTTGGACAACTTTGAAAGGAGTGAAAACAAACCCTAGACATAATACCTAATGACCAAATTGTACTTGCAGACTCACTGAAATGACAAAATTTGACTTTGATACCCTAATACCACTTTGTAAGAGAATATTTGATCACTGGTGGAAGGCTTCAAAGATTGACACTAACATTGGCTCCAATGGGGATGGTAGCTCCTTGGAGGTGCCAAGAATCGCAGATCTTTGGGAGAGCAGACGAGTGCCCTATCCATTGGGAAATATGGAATCAATATCTTGGCAAAAAAAACATTAAAACTCAAGAGTCAAGACTCAAGACTCATAACTGAATTAAATTGATGAAATACTAAAACACAAATGACAAACTGGAAAATATGCTTAAAATGGAGCTTATTCAATAAAACCTACTCTAGTTGTTCCATTCATCACCTGATCAAGTGAAATGAAACAACCAATGCAACCAAGTAAGAATTCTGGCTTCTCTTTGCAGTCTCCATAAGTGCTTTCTTATGAAAAACAAGAGAGAACTACCGAAAGGCAACTCCCATTAAAACTTGTAAACATATCCATTGAATAATATGGATTCTCTATCTGACTCCAAAAACACTACATAAGGATCTTGAAATTCATGCACACTGGGACTTAGCTCATCCAATGGATTACTTTTCTTCTCCTCGTACCATGAATGCAAACTTTGATATGAGATGTGTGATGAGACTCCTGCTAGAAATGAAAAAGAAACTGGCTTCCAAATCAAGTTTGTATCAGTACACATTTCAAGCTCACAGGTAGCTAATGGAGAAGGACTTTGATTGCAGACATCATCCAACACATCAGTTATTGGATGGTGAAAAACTTGAAAAGACTACTGCAACCCATTTTCTATTGGTTCTAATGAGATTACATGATTTCCTACAGGCTGCTCATTTGAAGATATACTATGCAATTTTCCCTTCAAAAACTAAAATGATTCAAAACAAAATGGTATGGAATCATCTTGCGTCATTTGATCATATAGTACAGCTTCCAAGTCTTCATCTACAACTTGATAATCAATGGCATTTGAGGGATGCAAATCTGGATATGAGAAGTATTGAACGAGTTTTTCGTTGCCCTTAAGATGGTCCAGATCAAGACTTGTCGAGAGTTGATTTTTGATTGCATGAAATTTGTCTCTGATGAACTAAAACAAAGCAAAACAAAAAGGAAAGGATCCTATACTTACTTCAAAATTTTCTGCACTTTCCTCCTCATTTCCATAGTTTATATACAATGGCCAATCACTGTACTCGAACTGCTACAAGTGAACTTCCTCCTTCCACAAACTAGTTGTTGATTTGTCTGCAAAACTAGCTTCTGTTTGGAGAACATAATCATCATCATACTGATAAAACTGAGGCAAATAATCAGTATAAAACACATCATCAAGAATACACGTCATATCAACAAATCTCTCTTCTCCAAGGTGATCCATAAAACAATCATTATCAGATCACAACTGGGATAAGAAGGAAGATGGCTTGGATCAGCCACTTGTTTTTCTTCGATCAACGAGCCATGGTCTTGAACATCATAATCATTCCTTGTGGTGATCTTTTGCATGATCTCTTCCACTGCACTAACCAAAACTTCAAGCTTTACCTCTAAAAATGTCAATTCCTCTGGATCTATGTTCTTCATCTCTTATTCCTTCAACTTTACGCTTTTGATCAGCAAACTAGCCTCTACATCTACTGCATTATTCTGCATCTCTTCAAGTGTTGCAAGGTTCCTTTCTCTTAGCTAAAACTCCATTTCCAGATCAAAGGCTTCCGGGTAGTGCAAGAGAGGGGATCCAGGAGGAGGTCTTATATTAACTGGCATCGAAAAATAGACTTGGTTAAGTCTAGCATAAAATTGTTGTACTATCTCCCCCGACAGTATTTTCAGCTGGTTATACTCTTCTATAATCAAGAAAGGGTTCTGTTTGACCACCCACCTGTCGAGGAAAACTTTAACAAATTGCTGGAAATCTGAGATGCTTGCATTAGGCAGGGTTTTGAACCAACTCTTGACTTTTCCTTGCAAAGAAAGAGCAAAAAGCCTAATACTGACATCTTCTTCATCAACTTCAAAAAGGTCAAGAAAAGACTCAAAATTCAATACATGCATCTCAGTAGTGATGTTGTCGCATTCACCATCAAATCTTGGTAGATATAGGTCATGATTTTTAGGGAAAGCATGGGATATATGAGGTAAAATCAGAGGCTTGTATTGTTCTAGAATTTTACAAGGTAGTGGGGTATGTACAGAAGTTGTATAATAAATCTTCATTTCTTGAGGCTCATCAGTTTCAAGATGGTCATCACAAGATTCAGAAGAACGGTCATGATCAAGATCAAAGGTATACAAATCTTTGGTATTTACAATCTTCAAAGGGAAAGAATCAACTGCAGACCTGGGATCTTTTCTCAAACACAATATACTTTGAAAAACCTTCTTGACATTCTCGGGAAAAGAGAAGAAATAATTTACAACAAAGAACAAAATTTCTTGGATGAAATTCCAACTTGAATACTTGATCCTGCCATATTGTCCTTTCGTGTTTCAGCTGGTCAGGTTCATCCTCCAGTGGAATCCTTGGATCTGATCTCGAAACTCACTTAGAGTCACCAGGTGAATGATTTCAGCCTTGTTGTGTCTTATCATTGTTCACCATCAACAATCAGATCTGAACTTGATTACAATTTTCTGAGGAACACAAAACTAAGTTCCCTAGTATGGTCACCACTATGTTAGTGCCTGGATCTACCTCGGGCTGAAAGAAGGTAGGACTAGGGTAACATCAAACTGCGCTTAACCTGGTAGCTATCCCTACTAGGTCGGGAGAGGGCTCTCTCCTTGTCAATATCAATTAGAATATGGAAACTAGGGCTTGAGATGACTGAAATGAATGCTGATTTTAGGCTAGGTATAGTAGATTAGGGTTTCTGGTTTCATTTTAGGTTTTGGTTGCTGGATCAATTGGAGAGGGCAGATTAGATCCAGGAAATCAAATCAGGGAGACAGTCATGTCCTGTGGGGCAAGATAGACAAGGGTTTATGTACTAGAAATGGATTGAGATGGTAGAGTAAGACAACTGAGGAGTTGAGGAGGGCATAAGAAACTATGGATCCTCTTCAAATAGTGAAAACATTGAAAACCAAATGCATTCCCAAGACAAAGCATTGTAAATTAGTGTATTCTGTCTATTCACCTTGTTTCATTTAGTTTAGAAAAGAGAGAGAGATATGGATACATATAAAATATCAGAAAAACTCATTACAAAGAAGAAACAATACATAAACTCACCGTCATAAGAATCCCAAAAAAATAGTTGTGAAACCTAGTTTTATTCCTTACCAAACTGCTGATACAAATGTTCAATGAGTGCCACCACTTCTACCAAAGTCCAACCTTTACAAACGAATCAAAAAGTACATGATATAGGCAAGGAAACTACTCAGGCTAACTATTAGGGTCGAATCCATCATAAAAGGGGTGGTTTCAACCATATCTAAACTAAGAATAGGAATATAAGTAGTGGAACAACTTGCCTCTAAAACCAAGGAAACCAATTCATTCAACTCAAAACCACCTTTGACTTGATGTATCTATCCTATTAAGTGTTTTACATCCATAATTACGTCAAATCACATCATTTACCATGCTAATTTCACCAAGAGAGCAAGAAAAAGTCAACTATAGGGAAAACTAGGTGAAATCTGGAAAATCAAGGAGAATTGGCAAAATTCATCCTACACGTAGTGCCACTGATCCTATGCGCAACATTTTTTCTAGGATAATTTTGGAAGGCTTGACGGAGTCCGAATCAGGTGCAAGATAGCTCATTGAAAGCTTGATGAGTCTACTTTATAGAACAACTTGAATTTCTTAATTTGGAGTCCATTTTCCGCTCCAAAAATTCATTCTCCCGAGGCTACTTCTTGTGTGGAAAAAAAGTGGTAGAGAGAGCATTTTTTGGGTGTTTTTCGCCCTTTTGGAGACCTAGAACTTGACCAAAATTCTCAGCCATTTCTGAGCTTCCATATTTTTCCATGATGATTCCAGAAATGCAAACCATTTTGCAATAATATTTCCAGAACAAAAGCAGAACAAAAGCGCAGTGCCGATGGCACTACGCAACTATTGGGGAAGCCTATTTTTCAATTTCAAAAATTCAAAAATGTCAAAATTTTCTCCAAACTTCTTGAAACTTGGCATGATTGACCCTTGTTAGGTGCTATGATGGGCGAATGATGCTTCAGCCAAGATCTTGAGTTTATCTTGCTCTTCTTTGCTTCTTAATGACTTTTCCAACTTAGCCTTAAGCCTCTTCATCATATTGTCAACATATTGTTCTTTGTTCCACTGTTCACCAACATTTGGAATGCCTGTTGCTTCTGAGATGGTGGTAGGTGACAAGGTGAAGGAGACACCAGCAAGGTTCACTTGGCCATTATGTATATGAGTAACAAAAAATTGGGCAAGCTCATGATGAAACTTTACCCTCTCTACCTTTTAACAAAACTAGTAACAAGACTGGTGTTTAAAGCTAGCTACAACAAGAGGGCAAGAAAGCAATTATGTAAGAGTGGTGGGCTCCTCCTGGATGATCTTTCCCCCTTTTTGTGGCTTTCTTGGCACATGAGCTTCTTTGGAAGAATCACTAAGAGTTTCCCCTTCCTTCTCATAATCTGAATCTCTCTCCATTTTTTTGGTAGTATGATGGGTGATGAAGTTTGTAGTGAAAACAGATGAGTATGAAGATATTTTGAAATATAAAGTGAGTGAAATGTAAGGTGAGGGTGAATGTTTGAAGGAATTAGGGTAAAGGATTTATGAAGGAATGGGGGAAATGAGGGAGGGAGTAGGGTTTTCAAATATGAGATTAGAGTTTGTTAATGAAGTAGGTGTAATGAATATGTAGGATTTGGGAGTTAGGGTTTAGAAATAGGGAATTAGGGCTAGGGTTTGATGTAGAAATTAGGGTTTAATGGAATGAAGCTCGATGAGTGATGGATAGTGATGAAGAGTTGATAAACCAATTGTAAATGTAGGAGAAAGGTAGCCAATGACCCTTAGTGGCTTATGAGAGTTAAGTTAGCTTATTTAGGGTTTATGAGAGAAATCTCAATGCCAATACGGTTTGCTATGAAATGATGCCAAACACACTCAAGAAATCAAGCACACCTCTTTCTTAGCAAGGAGGAATGGTAAAATTACTTGACACAAGCATTAAATAGCTTTGGAGGTGTTTTGATAGCAATTTTGAGGTGTTTTCAATAGGTGTGCAGCGTCAATTTAATGCACAGTGCCAGTGTAATTTTACACTGGAAACCTGACATAAGTGCGCAACACCAATTTAATGTGCAGTGCCTTCTTTCAGACCAGCTTTAGAGGCCTTCCTGGAGTCCAAATTGGACGTGTGATAACCTGTTGGAAATTGTATCAAGTCTATGTTCTAGAACATCTTGAAATTTCCGATTTGGAGTTCATTTGTCCTATCAAAGGTCAAATCTCCCAATACTGGTCAAAATGTACAAAATGAGGCTGCTTAAATGCAGAGTGCTGTTGTAGTCAACTTTTGAAGGTCTTCATCAACTCCAAATTGAGCTCATGATAGCTCATTGGAAATATCTCTCTGTCTAGATATCATTTAAATCATCAAGAAAGTCATTGGTCAACCAGGCTAGTAGAAATAGTGATTTTACCAAGGCCACTCCAAAGGTGCAGCAACCCTCCTGAGGCAACTTTACTTTTGAATTTTCTCTAAAACCATGGCACCAGTGTAAAAATTGAAGGAGATTTTTCTTCTGTGGCATACTATGGACAAAAATGTCTCTCACTTCTGTCAAATTCATCTTCTATTTCTCAAAAACAACATTTGAAGAAAACCTATCCCGATATGTGGAATAGGGGATTTGTAGAAATGAAGGGAAATGAAGGGGATGAGGGACTTCTAAATTCTTGAGGAACTTTTTGGAAGTAGTGAGGGATGTTAGTAAATAGGGTGAAGTGGAGCTTCAAATATTGAGTGAGGGGAAGTGGTCCAAAAGGGAAAAACACAGGCCTAGCCTAGAAAATTGTCAAATTGTAGCAAGAAACTAGGGTTTGTGGGAAAATGAGGAATTTGAGGGATGTCAGTGATAGGAAATGCTTAATAAGGTACATTAAGGATAGGCGAAGGTGTATGAACATCAGGATACAAGTTTTGTTGATGATTTGACCATCCAAGAGAAATTACCTTCAAAACCCTAGGAGAGGGAAATGAGCCTTACCCAAGTACAACTGAAGCATGAAAAAGGTGTAAAATGACCCATTGGAACCTGAAATGATGATGCCAACTCTTTGAATGATGGTACACTCAGCTGAATGGTGACATGGACCGACATTTGGACAACTTTGAAAGGAGTGAAAACAAACCCTAGACCGAATACCTAGTGACCAAATTTTACTTGCAGACTCACTGAAATGACACAATTTGACTTTGATACCCTAAGACCACTTTGTAAGATCATATTTGATCACTGATAGAAGGCTTCAAAAACTGACACTAACAATTAGTACATAGTACATTCCTTGTCATTCCAAGGATAAATTCCCTCAGCCAGAGTGGCATGTCTCTCCACGAGATATTCTCCCTATCAGAACTCTCACACATATGTGCCCTCATTCTACATGACAAGCAAATAAATTCTCACATGATGTGGCATACAAGAATTCTTCAACATAATGGTAACAAGGATCTCAATAATAAGAACATCATCTCAGCAAATCAAGAGAAAAACATGGCATCACTGCATCACTTACCTTCACTTTTGGGGATGACCAGAAAATGTGAAGCTCTGCTGACAAAATGGACTACACCACTGAATTCATAGCGTAAAATCGTGTCAACTGACTATAAACTTTGCTCCTTTCTTACACTATCAAATTCTGGACCCTTGGGAATCTCAAAGATTCCCCCAAAGATCACTTCCTAGAGATGGCTGAAAAATACACTACTTGGATAAAAAATATGATCACACCACTACCCTCCTTGTGGAATTGTGTAAAAGATTACTGTAAAGTCAACATCATTCTGCCCTTGTGAAAAATTAGCCTCAAGGGGAATCTTTTAGATTCCTCAAGATTATGCCAATATTCCTTGCTACCGACTACCTTAAAATGGTGACCTCGGCTAGAGAAATAGATTATATGATTGGATTCCCATTGGCGGTGATGTCTTATATTTCGAGGGCACTTCTGGTTTCGAATCTCATCGCATTTATATAAGGTTCAACTATTGGTTTATATGCAGTATTGTTTTTTTTGAAATGTGATTCTATCGTGGCTCTAATAGGGGTTCGACGATTTTGTTGGGGGTGTCTCATCCACCCTATTTAAATATATATATATAATATATATATATATATATATATATATATATATATATATATATAATATATGAATGTCATTGGAAAGGACCATTGGGGGTGCCGGGGGTGGCAACCCGCCCCCCCAAACTTATAATTTTTTTGTTTTTTATAGAACCATATCCACTGGAATTTAAGGGTTATTAGGAAAATTAAGGTCGAAAAATCACCCTTTTCAACTTCTAATTTCTATGTTCCTTTCCTTCGCTGATTTTTTGCCTCGTTAGTCACTGCCACTTGACCTAGTTTGACCAAAACTTTGACCATCTATAACTTGAGCACACTAACTTGGATTTGATTGTTGTTCACATTGTTGGAACTAGGGTGATGAGAATTATGATCTTATTGGTTTCACTTCCATATGATGACTTTTATTTTTGAGTTATTTTTAAGGCCACTTCAATTTTCGGAGCCATCTGGATCAATCATGATGGAAAAGTTGCTGACATAGTAATTATAGGAAAGGATTGTGACCTATGCGAAGGACGTATTATATTTAACATTATTACAACCAAAAAAATAATGTTCGACGTCGATTGAGGGTTCATCAATCGCAAGATAATCCATTGCAGGGAACATCCAAGGTACAAAGACAAAATTCTCAATGAATTGTGTGGTAAGTGATATCATAATTAAGTGGCCTCTAGCTTATTATGTTTTAATTTAATATGATATTTCTTTTTAAAAAAATTAACAATGGTCAAGTTATGGACTCCCTTATAGCCATTGATTAAGGGAGGAATACCCTCACGAAAAATTAATAAAATAAACCTTTGTTGGTTTTTCCATTTAGATTTTCCAGGGTACATCACTACCTGTTGATTTGTTTTCCTATTTTCCATTCTAAGCATGTTTCTTCCTTGCATGACATTGACACTTACATCATCAAATATGTGATTAACTAGCCTAATCAAATGAAAAATGATAATGATCTGAGGGTACAATAGGGAGCTCTATGTTAATATGTTGCAAAAGGGGTTATTATGTTACTTGACTTTCTATACCATTTGTAAATTTACTTTATGTATTGGTGATGATTTTATCTAATGGTTAGTTAATGAATATGAAAAACATGATTGGGAATTTTACATGCTAGTAAATATTGTAAAAATATTCCAATCTTGTGTATTTTTACATGAGGTTTACTAGGGGATGTTACAAGAACATGGTTACGGATGAAATGGGAATTATTACATCAAAATGGGTACCTGAGCCCAGAAACCCCAAAAAACATGAAAAACAACCCAAAAATGCAAATTGTATATTCCAAAAGGATGTTTTTTTAAGGGTAAATTCTCAACATTTTTTTAGACGGAAGTGAAAACCATTTTTTTTTGAAAAACTGATGAAAAAACCACCCTAAAAAAAATTGTTTATTCTGGAATAACAGAAGAAAAAAAATGGGTTACAATTTTGACATTTTTTAGTAGTGGAGTTAAAGATAAAATATCTGGACTTTGCAAAATTGTAAAATTCCAGCAATTTTCGGACATGATGTTATAGATAAAATATCATGTCTTGAATCCGAATAATTCCAACTATTTCCATCCATGTTGTTGAAGATAAAATATCTTGACTCTAAAAAACCTTGAAATTGTAATTGTATTTTACCATAGTATTAAAGATAAAATATCATAATTCAGACACACCTTAACATTTTGACAAATTTCCAACCTTGTAGTTAAAAACCTTCAATTTGTAACACCTTTCAACCATGAAATTATTGACAAATTATATGACTAAAACCATTTTTAAAAATGAACAAGTAAGTGAAAGATTCATTATTCCAAGAGTAATTTTTAGCAATGGGGTTAAAGATAAAATATCTTGACTCTAAAAACCTTGAAATTTTAATTGTTTTCAACCATAGCATTAAATATAAAATATCATAATTCATAAACACCTTAACATTTTGACAAATTTTCAACCTTGTAATTAAAAGCCTTAAGTTTGTAACACATTTCAACCATGAAATTATGGACAAATTATATGAGTAAAACAATTTTTCAAAATGAACAAGTAAATGAAAGATTCATTATTCCAAGATTGATTTTTATTTCAAAGGATAAAACTATAGCTCTTTTCAAATTAGCCTAAGAAAACTTATCCTATTGTAAGAAAAACCTAAAAATCAACCATCAAAATGAAGTGTTGTTTTTAATGGGGCATTAAAATTTCAACAATTTTAAAACTATCTTATACCAAATGATAACAATAAATAATATTATGATAATATCACTATATAATTTAAAAAATCAACATTAATGTATAATATTTATTTACTTTTAATCAAAATATCAACATTCGTAGATTGAATATCACATACATTAAAGCATATAATCCAGAAAACATAGAAATGACCCATAACTTCGTGTAAGATCATATGGAAGTCAAAAATATTTATTTGAAGTCACGATGCAAACATCTCTAAAGACATGGATTTATTTTAATTAAAACATTAAATCGAACAAACATAGAAATGACTCATAAATTCATGTAAGATCATGGAAGTCAAAATATTTATTTCAATTTACCATGCAAACTTCATTTACATAAAATGTCTTAGACATTTATTCAAAATAATCCATAGGATTTGGCACACCATCAGAATCTACATCTTCATATGAATGACTAGATGCAGATGAAAATGACCCATATTCTTCTCTTTCATCAACTAGAGCCCCATCTGAGTGAACATGCATGCCCACCATTTCAGGTTTCAAAAGTATTATAGATCTATGGCTAGGTTCAATAGACTCCCATCTCAACATTGTTCCTTCTAGAAGAAACTTCTTCAAAATATCTATGGTCTTGAAGCAAAGAGTTCCTCTCTTTGTTAAATTGAAGTCATATACAAGTATGTCAACATCCTCCAATTTTAATAGGTCTATGTGGCGAGAATTTATATTTGTACCCTTTCTTTTTCTCTTTTTGCAAATTTGTTTATCAACTACCATCTCTAGCTTGTACACACCATTGAGTGGGTGGGTATTTGTGGCATACCAATGTACCTCAACATCTATAATATCTTCATTTTATTTAATGACTTTTATAACCTTCGCAACCCAAAATGGATAGCCATGTCGATATCCATCTGCTAATACTACTATCATTCAACCCTGCTCAAAATCATGCATAGAACACATGTAAAGGTCTTCCATGGCTTCATGTTGTTCATGCGATCTTCTAGAACCAATATATATTTCTCTTTCCTCTTCCTGTTGAAAATTAATAATTCCTTGAGATTATTGTTGTTCAACAATGTCTCTTTCCACCTGTTCATTTGGCATATTTTGACGCCAAATAAATGGAGTCTTCAAAACTGTATATTCATTTCCTGATATTGAGATGATATCACATTGATCATTCAGAAAAGACTCCCACCAAACTGAATCAGCAACATCAAAGTAGTCATATGAATCTCTAATACATTTTTTTATTTCTTTCAAACATTCAGAATAATTTATCTCTCTCTTATGCCTCTGTGAATTATTGAGTTCAACAACTGATTGTAATAATATTATCTTTGATGCAAATATTGGATGATCTGGAATGAACTTCAAAAATTCCAAACCTGATGACGGCCCCCATTGTGCGACAGTTGAATACTTCTTGCCCCATATAAGTGTTTTGTCATCAATTTTTTTGATACGAAATTGATGCCAGAAACTAATTCCATAAAGTTGTTCAATTAATTTCTCCTCACCATGTGATCCCAAAATGAACATTCACATATCAATTATACATTCAATTAATGATGGAAGGCTCCCAACATTCTTCCTCCTCAATGTTACGGAAAAGCTACTAAACATCTGATCAATATGGTCATGAGTGTTCCCAACAACAAGGAAACCAACCTTTACCTTTTTAAAAATTCCCAATTGAACAAGCATGTTTAGATATCTAAAAAGAACTTGATTTTTATTTTCACGGCTTGTGTTGTCCAATTGCAAATACAAAACTACAGGAAGAATACCAGACCATTGAGAAAGCACATCATGGATTATAGTTATGGTAAGATTTGCATCATTATGAATATTTGGAGTTGTGAAGTAAACCCTTGGCAACATCTTCCTGATAAAGACCATACAACCAACCAGGTGAAACTGAATAAAATTTTCTTCCTGTAAATTTATTACTGTGTGAAAAAAATGTCGCAGAAGTGTTTACTTTTGGTCCATACCATCAATTATCAAACCTAAATATTTATTTGAATTGTAATAACACATTTTTCTATGTTTATAAAATTTTTGTCTTTCACTTGTTCGCTGATTGTGATGCTCTTGAAGTGCTTTGACAATGTAATCTACACATAAAATAAAAGAAATCTATTAATAAATATATTTTCATAGTTAATAACTATCCAATTTTTAAAAATAATGTTATGAATGCATACCTCTTTCTTCCCCTTGAAATTTATCTCTTTTTTATTTAAGAGAAGCACATGTACTGCAAATTCCCATCCTTATCTTCTTAGGCTTATGAACATTGTTGAATTTTTTCCATCATATCCTTGTAAAATATGAATATGTGATAAAATCACCATCTCCTTCAGCACCTTCTGCATATTATCTGTATAAGATGTAGATTTATCGTCTTGATAAATTATCTGGAATATGTATTGTTTATTTATTTGGCACACACTCTCCATGCTTTGAAAAGAAGTATTTCATCCATAACATTGTAGTAATTTCTGATGGTCAAACCTTTCTTTTATAACATACTTCTGAATAATATGTAAGGTCTTTCTCCAGTCATTCTTGGATTCTTGACAAACGAAAATTACCAACTGAATGAATCATTTTGAAAACCTTTCTATAGATCAATACATTCCCGATATGATAATCACAACCTACAAGTGTAGATTGCATGCAACCCACTAAAAATGAATTTTTCATGCTTTTATTCATTGAAAAATATTTCTTCCTTTGCTCCAACTCAAACTTGAAATCCATATGTTTCAAGCAATCTTTTTGACAACATTCACTTGAAATTAGATCACCAACAAAACTTCTACTTGTGAGATATTCTGTCTTATCCCTTGTATAACTAGAATACTCTAGATTGATATGAAAAGGCCTACTCATACTCCTAGATACAATATTTTCTTGCAACGTCTCCCCCATTTCATTATTATTTGCATAAGCATTTTCATCTTCAGTAGGAGGAATATTATATTGATGAAGATAGTTAAAAAAATCATCACCATCATTGCTTGGAAAATATTCATTACCATCCTCACATAAAAGAAGTTCTTCACTACCAACATTTGCACTTTTGCAATCTTGACTCTGACGAGATTCTTCACCATCTTCATCCCTGCTTTTGAAAACCTGCCTTGGAGGACTCAATTCATCATCACCACGACTACCTTTGAAACACTTACTTAGAGAAAAATCATTATTGACATTTGTGCCTCTAAAATTATCATTTTCAAGAAACTCTTCATCCTCCCCTTCATCACCGGTGCTCGCATAATCCTTAGGATTATGACTAAGTGGAAAATATTGCTCTCTATTCATAGTCAAATTATCATTTGCACAAAATTCTCCATCCTCCCCTTCACCAGTGGTTGTTTCATAATCCTTAGGATTAGGATCGAGTGGAAACCTTGAATTTCTATTAAATGGAAATTCTTCATCCTCCCCTACATCAGTGGTGCTCTCATAATCCTTAGGATTAGGACTAAGTGGAAACTTTAAATCTCTATTTAGTGCTCTCATAATCTTTAGGATTAGGAATATATGGAAACTTTAACTCTGCAAATTATTCATCCCCGCTTCATCAGTGGTGCTCTCATAATACTTAGGATTAGGAATATGTGGAAACTTTGAGTATGAAAATTCTTCATCCCCCCTTCATCAGTGCTACTCTCATAATCCTTAGGAATACAAATATGTGGAAACCTTGACTCTGCAAATTCTTCATTCCCCCCTTCATTAGTGCTTCTCTCATAATCCTTAGGATTAATACTATGTGGAAACTTTGACTTTGCAAATTCTTCATCCCCCCCTTCATCAGTGCTACTCTCATAATCCTTAGGATTAGGACTATGTGGAAACTTTGAATTGGCAAACTCTTCATCCCCCCCTTCATCAATGTTGCTCTCATAATCCTTAGGATTAAGAGGAAGTGGAAACTTTGACTCTACAAATTCTTTATTCCCCCCTACATCAATGTTGCTGTCATAATCCTTATGATTAGGAGGAAGTGGAAACTTTGACTCAAGAAATTCTTCATCACCCCCTTCATTAGTGCTACTATCATAATCCTTAGGATTAGGACTATGTGGAAACTTTGATTCTCGAAATTCTTCATCCCCCCCTTCATCAGTGGCACTCTCATAATCCTTAAGATTAGGAGGAAGTGGAAAAATTAACTCTCTATTCACAGGAAATTCTTTTTGCTGCCCTTCATCAATGTTTCTCTCATCATCCTTAGGATTAAGACCAAGTGGAAAATTTTTCTCTCTATTCATGGTGAAAGAATCCCTATTACATTCGTCAAAACGAATAGAGTTTTTACATGATGAAGATGTCGATGCTAAAGAAAAAAAACTTCATTATCAGAAGAATCCATGACCTTCAACTAGAAGATGCCAAATGATACAAATGCAGTCTCTCCCAATGACAATATATAACTTAGAGATTGAGAATTTTCCTCTAAAGCTTTCCTCGCAAATTTTTTAGGCAAAAATATTCCCTCCATAGTTTTCCCCCAAAAACTTTTGCTGAAAATTTTCCCTCCAAAATTTTCGTTTTTTAAGTATTTCCCTCCAAAATTTTCATCTATAATTTAGTTGAAAAAATATTACTAAACTTTTGGTTTTGGAAACTTTCCACCCTAGCTTCTATTCAAAATATTTGATGGAAAGTCAAAATATTTTTCATTTGATTATTAACATTGGATATGTAAGTAATTAATTTTTATAATTAAATAATTTTTTTATCCATAATGAATGAAAGCTAACCTAAGACTTTAATTACAATTTTTTTTTTTTTTAATTTTAAATTTAATCCCACATTCAAGAAATCATAAATCAGTCCCACAATCATCGTTATAAAATAAAATTCATCGTTTCTATTCAAGACACTGCATTGTCATAGAAAGCACATTCAACGAGAGTTTTACACATTTTAAAG